>APFE031102012.1:0-16711 GCA_000404065.3 Pinus taeda
CTTGTTGCACTTGTTCTTGTAATTTTGATATATCATGTAGCATTTCTTCCTCTTCTTCATGAGTCATACTAGAGCTTTCAGGTTCCTTACTAGATGTTTGCATTTTCTTTCCTCGAGGCATTAGTTACCGATAATAATGCTCTACTATGCCCTTTGAATTCCTTCAAAATAAATTTCAAACCAATCTTAAGCAAAAATTTAAAAGAATCTACAGACCTTTTTTCACTTTGTAGGAGCTCGATATTGCCTCTGATGTATCTCTGCACATTCAAATCATCCAGTTCTGAAATTGTGACCTGTAGTAGCCCTCTGTCTCGTCTTTCCAATGCCACCAGTCTGATCCAAATTGGATTGGATTCTCCAAGGAAGAATTATGTGAAATCTCCCACAGTGACCTGATTATGGACTAGTTCAGTAGGGAAAACATGTACGATGTGCCACGAGTCCCTGTTTCGTCTTTTGACTCTAGAAAATATATACAAGAAACTACAGTCCGTCCTCTTTCTGCACCTTCTTACGCAATTTCAATCCAATGCTCAGAGAAAAAGTTATGATGATTTTCCCCAGGTCGCCTGTTTGGAATGTAATTTAGGAGTCTACAAAAAGACCAACTTCCTCAGATCATATCGCTGCAAATATAGTGCAAAACGCTCTGAAATTCGGACCCAAAATTAAGTGCGATGTCTTCTCAAATGGTTTTTTTTTGTAGCTTCTGAAACGTCGCAGAAAAAAATTTATTGCGAAAATGCCACGATGACCTGTTTGGAGCAGCGAAACCCTAGAATCCAAAGCTCTGATACCAAATGTTATGAAACAACTCAAGAAAAAGATAGGAAAAGATAGATCAACGCCTTAGAATTCAGCCTCTTCGAGGGGCAACCTCCTCTTTACATTACTTAAATGAACAATTCTTGGTTGATACAAATGAAAAAGACCTCCTTATATATATAGAGTCTAATGGGTCATTATATATCAGGAGCCTACATAACAATAATAATGTAAGGGCACAATAATAACAATAGTGGGCTTCTATGGGGCACAATAGTAACAATATGGGCACTACATGGGTACATCAATATAATAAGGGGGTTGTACTAATAATAATAAGGGGTTACACTAGTAGTACAGGGGCCTAACAGAGGACTTCAGTTACAACTTCAGTGATTGAGTTCTGTGGAGTTGGATGAGTAGTTAATGGAGTTGTGTGTAGTTTGACTTAGTTGAACTAGTTGTAGTTAGTCTAACTGAAAAATAGACTAATGATGAGTGGTGTGAATTAATTATTAACTAATTCACTAATCATTAACTCATAAATCAACTAAAGAATACATCAGTTAACTCAGTGCATGGACAGTTCAGTGGAGACAAGTGTTAGAGGTGAGTGGAAGGGCAAGACAGTTGTCAGTTGTGACTATAGTTATGCATGAGATTTTCACAATCAATGGATTGAGTATTTCCAATGAGTATTGCGTGGTATATCCAAGGGAAATACAAATTTGGATCATTCATTCATCAGTATTCTCAAGCAGGATTGCGCAGTGGAGGCAGGCAAACAACGAAGGAGATTTGAGCCAATGATTGACTTAGATCTGAGCTAGTTTGTGTGTAACAGGTGGAGATAGTACTGAGTACTTGTGAGGAGTATTGTACTATGTATTGTTACATGTTCTCAATCAATATAAGATATAGATAGTTGGGGGTTTTCAGCTTTATGCTTTCCCCGGGTACATACTGTGTTGATATGTGTGATTGATGCTTCAATGTGCACATGCAAATGTTTCTTAATTCCACAAAATTGATGATCAATGTAGAGGAGGTTATGTATTATGCATGATTCTGTAAATAATGTATAATCAGGATAATTTCTGTGAATAAGTGTCATATTATTCAAAATTTCTACACAATCCCCTTGAAGGCTCCTTGACATGATCAATCTGAGGTTTACCAACAAGTGACCCCAGGCTCCTCGACAAGATCAATCCGAGGTTTACCATCAAGTGACCCCAGGCTCCTCGACAATGGTTAATCCGAGGTTTACCATTTTCAATACGCGCAAATCTGCTATCTTTCCCAATGAGACAAACTTGATTGTCTCAAAGGTTCAGACATGATCTCGTGATTGACTCCTTCAAGAGGAGCTTCCCAGATTATATCAATTACAATTAGATTTATTTCCTACCGCAAGATATAGCTACTTGTTTGTTTTAACTATCTTGGAGAGTTAATTACTCCCTACTCCAAGATACTAGCCTAAGCTATATTGGTGATAAGAGCCCTAGAAATAAAAAGATTGCTAGATCAATTTTAATTAAGCGTTACTTTTATGGGTTGTTTCTTAAGTGAATAGGTATGGAGATGAAACTTTGATAGTGTGAAGACTCGACTCCAAAAACACTAAAAAAAATACACCTAAAATGATAAACAATCCGTTTTTTCCTTCAATGAATTTCTAGCTAAAAGAAAGAGTTGAGAATGCAATTCTTTGAAAAACAAAGCTTTCCTTTAACATGTAAAAGAAAAGAAAATATTTTTGTCTTTTTCAATAAACTCAAAATGAAATTACTAATTATGCTCACAAAATTAAATCCCTTTTTCTTTTTCAACGCTCAAAACTACAGAAAACAATTCTTTCAAAAGAGAATCTACGATTCCTAGAAAACACTCAAAACTATGAAAAACTAATCTTGAGATCTAAAAAATTCTAAAAACCTAATCGAAATAAAAGCTTCAAATGTTTTTGAGGATGTTTTACTTGGTTATTCAGTAAACTAAGGATTAATTCGTTCAGAATAACAAATCAATCAAAAAACACCCAGCTATGTTTTCTTTTTAAAAAATGAAATTCACAACTTATGACCAAGTTCGTTCAAAGTTTTGCAAAGAGAAACAAAATCTATTTCTCACCAAGGGAAGATTTCACAAACCAGCCAGACTCATCAAGAAGACAAAAAGATACCAGGGTGATCTAAGGTTTCTTAGGCTTCTAATCTTTGAGTCACTACAAAGACCGAGTGAAAACCAATCTAGGTATGCAAAACTTCTAGAAAATCATCTAAAACAAAAACACCAATGGAACTTACTCACGAGAGACTTTTGACATGACATATGCAGATCTGGGCAGAGACTAAAAGTCGTAAACAAACCCTAAACTTAACTAGACGAAAAGAATTTAGGTTTTTCAAAAATTTTGACATGGTCCGCAGGCTTCCAGTATAACCAGATGCGGTATCACTCTGTGCACTAAATGAACAGTGCGGAGATGTCCGCACTGTATTATAAACAGAATGTGCGGTCCTCTTAAAAATTTTGAAAAAACAAAAAACAATCCAGAACCTAAAAAACTACCCAATCCCACACACATCAAGCAAAAACCAGAAACAAGAACAAGTTTCTCAGGTCAAAGACAAAGGAAAATCAAAGAACCAAATTCAGTTCCCCAACGGAGTCGCCAATTTGTTGGCCAGATAAATCGATCTTGCGGATAAGGCCGATCTCCCTAGTATCAACATATATCTAGCAACAAGCAGGACAAGCAAATCTACCTTTCTCTAAACATATTGCGATTCACTAATAAACTAAAGAGGTGTTTAGACCCTACCTTAAGTCCAACGCTAGTTTGTGGCAGCCATGCTCCAACCGTCCGAAAGAGTTTCCTTTTAAGAACCTGCAATCACAAACAATCACACATCAAATAACACCTGCATAGCTAATATAATAAATCATGTTCATCATGGTGATTAAGGAATCCATGAAATAAACCATAAAACACATCTTATTAAGAAAAATAAACTTGATTGTATAAACTTTGAAATAGAAGAACTTTACAACCTTGGTGCCTTGATGTTGTACAAGCTCTTCCCAAGGTCCAAACAGGAATCTCCTCTACTTTGACAAGTCTCACTCTCTTCCAAATGAGATCAAAAGGTATGTAATCTCTCCTCTCAAAAGCTCAATTAGGAAGACTAAGTTCCAGTAGCATTTACCCTAAAAAATCTTCAGCTTTCAACCTCCTCAGTAACCAGCCCAATGCTTCATTTTATAGTGCAAAGGAAGGAGGTTACAGGTCCACCTATGAACAGATAGAGTCCTTCTTCAAAGGGATAAGCTCCTCACATCAAGGGGTTAGCTCCTTAAGGTATGGGATGCATGAACCTTAAAGGAGCGAAATTGCCACCTCAAGATTCCCTCTAGAAGTATCCAGAAATGACTCAAAGTGAGTTTTTAAGAATGTACTTGTACCTTTTTAACTTTTACAAGGGTTCGCACCCATAACACAGAGACAGAGTGGTCAGGTGCGCAGGGGACATGACCAATAGGTGCGGTACTGCAGGTAATGCTAAGAGAAAGTGTGGAACCAGAGTTTTAGAGACTTTTAAGGTCTTTCTCTTATTTTCAAGGCTTGATATGAAGAACTAAGGTTTAAGACTTGCAAAGGAGGAAAGTATGAGTGGTGATAGACTCACACAGACTGTAGAATGTCATGGTGATAGTTTTTGCGCAACAGATTGCCCCCTAAGGTGCGAAGTCTGTAATAGATGAGGATAGTTTTGTCATCTAAGAAGAGTGAAGTACTTTATAATTTCGAAGATCATCCTGTGGATACCCTGGTTGGAACCTGTAAAACATTCAATACAAAATATATATATGTGAAGATATCATCACTGAGGTAGGCATTCCCATACTCAGATCAAAACTGACTAGAGAACTAACTTTGTTGTTCTGATACAGGAATGATTTTGTAATACATCACAAGTATAGACATATGTAGACACAGTATGGGTGCAGCCATCTATTTATGAATAGTCCACTGTAAATGAATAACAAAATTCCTCACAGCCTGGATGGTGGAAACTAGATCCAGGGTCTTCATTTCTACTTCCCGAACTAGTACGATTCTATCCATGTGAATAAATGTGTCGAAGTCGAACATGGTAGAAACCACTTGATTACCAGTCAATGATGTAAACTATTAACAAGTGTGAGAGAAACCACCAGTAATGTCAATGGCCCTCAAAGTACTCAATACAATCCATGAAATGTGAATAAATGAGTCGATCAAACATGTCATAGAATCCTTTGATCGAAGGTCAATGATGCAACCTGTCGTCGAAGGCGAGAAACCTGCCATTGAGGCATGCAGATTCCAAGGTACTGATGATTTCTAGATCATCTTTCTAGATAATGAGTTGAAGTCGATAGAAACCGATCCGTCGTAGGCAAGCCTGAACACGAAATCATAGATCAAGTTTGAAGAAACATATTTGGCAAGGACTAACTCAGGGATGGTCAAAGATGGATAACAGTATTTTGCAAATGAATGGTTTATTTGAACTGATCTCTTGAACACATAACAACACTGTAGATGGTTTGGTGACAATTGACCCAAAGCTAATACCCAAAAACCGGCTGAAGACTTTCAATATGGTTTGATTAACTATCAGGCAAAGGATTTCCCAACCTAGGAGAACAAAAAGTGTCGTGTTCAAGAGTGCTTAAATGCTTTTCTAAAACGCAAAGTGTAACAAACAGGTTCATTTTTCTCTCTTTTCCCCCACCATTTTTGGCAAGTACCTCTTTATTTTTTAACAAGCTTGAGGAGGATAACATTTGCTTGATTATAAGCTCATCCTTCAGATGAGTCCAACTTAGTTTAAAATTCGAACCCTAAGAAGGAGTGGTCCGTTCCTGTTTAAATTGAACAGGTCCTTTACTGTTTGAATTTAACAAGTCCAGTATAGGAAAAACTCGGTGTTTTTCAATTTTAGGGAGTCAGAAGAAAAACTTAAGGAAACTCCATGGGTTTCCTTTTTCGTAAATTTGTGTCTCCCAAGCCCAAAAAAGTATAAAATAATACTTGAGAGAACCTCTTGACCATTACGATCAAGGAGTACGTTTCATAATTAGTGGCCCTAATCTGAAAAAAGTAAAAAAGCGATCAAAGACACGTCGTTTTATTACGAATATCGAACTTGAAATGACAAAAGTCCGGCAATCTTTTCATGTTTATACGGTCAAAAAAGAGTTGTAAGTGGACTATCCTTTTAATTCCATTTTAATGAGTTTAAAAAGAAAAACTCGGCAATCTTTTCATATTTTACGAGTCAGAAAAGTGCTTAAAGAGGACTCCTATGCTTTTCGTTGAAAATGATCAATTATCCCTGAAAATCCAATATTCTACACAAAAACTCAAAACATTACTCATATCTATTTAAAATAAATAAAAATGCATCAAAAGTGACCTTTTTAAAGCGAAAAATAAACAAATTAAAAATTCATTTATTCAAAAAAGCTTATAAAAAGGGCTTTTGTAAATTCATTTTTACCGTTTGACTTCAGAGTGAAAAGTAAGAGCTTTTGGTAAGAAACTTCTTGTGAAGATTATGGAAAATCCGACTGTTAGAATAGAGAACCATCCACTCTAGGTAATCCACATCATCCTTATCTTGCATTTCAACCATTTAATTTTCATTTTAGGGCTTTAAAATTGATTTTTTTAGGAAAATTTTGGTTAAAAAATCACTCGCGAGGGGTCTACAGGCGCAACATGTGGCCCCTGCGGACCCCGGCTTTTTCGTATACAGGAAAAAGTCGGGGTCCCGCACCTGTTCTTAAGGAAGAGTGCGAACCTACGCACTGTCCCTAACTAGCAAGTACAGACCCCGTGAAATACGTTTTAAAACCCTAATTTTTTCCATTTCCACCCAAAAATTCTGAAATTAAAATGTTCTAATCCGCCTTTTTTGCAATGTAGATATACAAAATGCTTGTTTGGCGGGAATAGGAGCATGAAGATGTGGATCTAGCCACATTAATTCATCCACCTTCAATACAGGCATTAAAAACATGTGGACTATTTAAATTATGGGCCATACCCGGCATGAGGGCTCAGGTAGACTTTCTACAATGGCTGGTAGACAGGTGGAGCACACAGGACCAGTGTTTCATAATTGGTGGCCACCGGCTTGAAATCGAGCCAAAGGACATTTATTTCCTTACTGTTTTGCCCAAGAGAGGTGAAGGATTATCTCTATTCGAGACTAGGCCAGGTGGTCAGTCTGTTGCTAGTCTCCAACTAGAGTTTTGTAATGTCCAAACTACGGACAAACAGATAGATATTAAAACTATCTCATTACCTGAACTTAAAATGATCATATTTACTGTCACCAGACTATGCGGGAGTGCAGCATTGCATCTAGCTACCAGATCCCAAATGCGAATGGCAGTAGACTATTTCCGAGGCACCATCTTCAACTGGTGTGATGCTGTGTTGGAGAATGTGAAAGACCAACTGACTAGGGCAAAGAATAGACAACTAAAGAACTTTGGATATGGTTTCTTAGTTGTGAGCTTTGGCCTAGAGAGGGTCCTTATGTTGGTCCCACAACATCTTTCTATTGAAGCTGGACTTCCCCGAGATCCTAGGATTATGCGCTGGGTTACAGTGATGGCCCGTCATCCTGAGGAGGGTACAAAGGTTGTCCAATTTCCACCTGAGTATTTTCGTTGGTTGGGGAACCAACTTTTCGTGATTCAGGACTTTCCATATGCTAGGAAGGATTATCATGGTGATCCAGACATGGCTTTTCCACCAGGAGAGCAATGGGATGATTCAGGTAAAATTATTTTCAACATTTCCTAAATTTTTAAACTAATTTTTTGTTTGTTTTAAATCATCCAAAACTGATAGGAAAAAGTTTTAAATGTAGATGTGGGTCCACGGCAACCAGCCGCTCTCTAGCCCTATGAGAGAAGACACTGTGCTGCTGCGGCACCGGCCCCACAAGACCAATCAGCAGAGACCCTGACCGAATTGGAGCATCATCTAGAGCATTTGATAGTAGATATCCTAGAGACTAGTATAGATGATATTCCACTTAGGTTACAGCGCTATGTGATTGGGGTCCCAAGACCTTTTAGGAGGTTCCTTTGTAGGGTAGCCCGAGCAGTGGTTTCTTATCGTGATCATCATCAGGGATAGGATGATCACCTTTGCAAACTCATATGACATTTTATATCTTTTTGTGCTATCATTTTTGCCGATCATATGGTGTTCTTTCAACCTATGATCGAAGACGATGTATATTTGACACACTTCTATGCTATGATATATCACTATTACTGGCTATCTCATATAACATGTTTATGAAATGTTTTTAAATTTACTGTCTTGATTATTGCAAATGCCTATTTAACATTCGAGAAGCAACTGCATCTGCTAATGTATTTAAATATCTTGGAATATGTTGATATTCAATGTAGTCAAATTCACGTTCCAGGAGACGAACTCTCAAAAATAATCTTAATAACACTGTATTTCTAATGGCATAAACTCTGTTAAGTTGTAATACAATGAGTTCAGAATCTAACCTTACAATCAAACTCCGAATCCCAAATGAGATGGATTAAGATAATAACTCAATCACTGCACTATACTCTGCAATGTTATTTGTTGTTTGACCGAGGCTTACCCCATGCATAGATACTAACTCGTCAGAGGGTGAATAGATAATCTAAGCTGCGGAAGAAATATTCCATGTACTACGACAAGCACCATCAGCAAAACCAATGTATGTTTGAGAAGACGTCGACATCTGCAATATCAAGAGTAAAAACAAGATAAGCAGGAATAATGATAAAACACTCTCTAAACCAAGCACACTTTCTAATCTAAAACACACCAGCTAGAAAGAAGCTATTCTAACAAAAATCTCCACACCAAACTTTAAGCGTAATATCTTTTCAGATAAAGCCCATTTCTGGGTCTACCTAAAGAGACACCGTCAAAATCTACTAATTCATAGGCCCCTTTGGCTAGCTTACACTTAACAACAAAAGGACCATGCTACATGGGTACAAATTTTCTAGCCCCTAGCTTATCGTTTGCTTGATCGTATAATAAAACTAGGTCACCTTCCGAAAAATTACGAGGTGCAACATTTCGATCTTACTGAGCTTTTATCCGTTTTGCATGAGTTTCGATTGCTAATGCAGCATCACGTCGATTCTCATCTAGTTGAGCTAAGTATAACAAAAGTTTCTCCTCTTCGGAAGTGGCTGAGAGTAATTCTATGGCTATTTGCAATGACGAAATTTCGCATTCAATGGGTAACGCTACTTCCAACCCATAAACTAGCTGAAAAGGAGTGAAACCAGTTGATGCTTTTACTGAGGTTCAGTATGCCCAAAGCGCTGAAAATAACATGTTATGCCAATTTGACCTATGAATCCCAATGATTCATTGGATCATAGTGACTAGAACTTTATTGATTGCTTCAACCAGACCATTAGCTTGTGGGTAATATGGAATAGAACTATCATGACGCAGGCCAAGTTGATCTGTTAGTTCAGTCATCATGATGTTTCGAAAATGACTTCCATGATCAGTAATAATCACTTGAGGAACACCGAATCTAGCAATTATATGATTGAAAACGAAAATTGCAGTAGTTTTGCCATCTGCCGAAAATGTAGGCATCGCCTCGGCCCATTTAGTAAAATAATCTACCGCAACGATAATATATGCATGCCGCCCGGCCGAGTGAGGGTTACATGTAATAAAATCGATAGCCCACTTTGCAAAAGGACCGACGGCAAGTATAGGGTGGAGAGGAGCAAGTGGAGAATGCATCTTACGATCAAAAATTTGACAATTGTGGCATTTCTGGACTGCATTGATACAATCTTTAAATAAGGATGGCCAGAAATAACCAGCATGCAATATCTTTTGGGCTGTGGCATACCCAGACATATGACCGCCACATGCTCCAGAGTAACACTCATTCAGAACCTTTTCAGCTTCTTCATGAGTTAGACAACGTCGGAAAATAGAATCCGCTCCACGACGATAGAGTGTATCTCCAATAATATTGTATTGTTGGGATTGGAAATGTATTTTCCTTCACTGAGATCGTGAGATTTCAGGTCGAAAAGATTGGGTTTGGAGATAGACAATTATATCTCCATACCATGGATCAAGAGTACTGATAAGAAACAAGGATTCATCTGCAATGGGTTCTTCCGCCACAGTTTCAGTGTTAGTACGCGGGAAGTCACACATCAATTCCGTAAAAACCAAAGATTTCTTTGCCTTGGATTTTTCAAATTCTAAGTCAAATTCCTGTAGGATAACTATCCATTTGGAATACTTGCCCCCTAGCAATTGTTTGTTCAAAATATACGTCATAGGGTTACAGTCAGAAATTACCATGGTTTTGCGTAATAAGATATAATGACGAAATCTTTGGACAACTTGAATAGCTACCAAGGCCAATTTCTCCACATGCGAATATTTAAGCTCAATCGGATTCAAAGTTCGACTAAGATAGTAAATTACATGTTCATTGTTGAATTCATCTTCCTAAACTAAAACCATCCCAATGGTGGAATGAGAAGCAGCAAGGTACAAAAAGTAGTCTGGGTTGTAGTTGGGAGGATGCAATAACAGTGCATGGGTCAACGCGTGTTTAAGTGCATAAAAAGATTTGTTAGCTATCTCATCCCAAAAGAACGGAGTATTCTGTTTCAACAACCTGGTAAAACCTTTCGTTATCTCGGCGTAGTTAGGAATGAATCGACATAAAAAGTTTGATTTCCCTTGCAAACTTTGGAGTTGGCGAAGAGTCAAAGGCGGAGGTAATTTAACAATAGCTTCAACCTTCGAGGGATCGACATGAATGTCGGCTTTTGAGACAACAAATCCCAGTAAACGACCCGTTTCTATACAGAAAACACATTTGTGTGGATTCAGCCTAATTCAATAATGCCTACATCTCATAAAGATTACTCGTAAATGAGTGAGATGATCGGCTCTATGTAACGAATGAGTAAGTAAATCATCGAGATAAGGCTACACAATGTGCTTGATGTCATGAAATGCGTAAGACATAGCCCTTTGAAAAGTTGCTCTGGCGTTCTTCAATCCAAAAGGCAACTTGCAATAAGCAAATCTCCCCCATGGACAAATGAAATCCATTTTTGGTTGATCAGCAGGGAGTATGTTGATTTGATTGCAATAGGAAAAACCATCCATAAAGAAGAACATTTCACTGCGAGCACAATCATCAATAATTTGATTGATAAAGGGGGTTGGATAATTATCTTTGCGACATGCTCGATTAATATCCCTATAATCAATACATATTCTTATTGTTCCTTGCTTTTTGTTAACAGGAACAATATTCGATACCCAATCCGTTAAGGGAATTGGATAAATGAAACCTGCTTTAAGTAATTTCTCAACTTCAGCTTTAATAGCAGCAGCTTTTTGCGGATGAATCTGACACAAACGTTGTCAGACAGGTTTAGCATCCGGGTAAGTTTTAATTTCATGAACAACAATTGATGGATCAATTCCTGGCATTTCTTCATATGACCAGGCGAACACGTCACGGAATTCTTGAAATAGGGATTTATAAGTTTGGATGTCATCGTCCGTACAGGAAGCACCTATATGAATGTTTTCAATAATTCCGAGTTTCACTGAAATGTCAATAGGAACTGTTCGAGAAATATTTCCCAAATTTAACTTAGAATTAGGATGTTGCAATGGATTCTATGGTTCTTTGACATAATCAGTGGTAAAAATAGATGAAAAATCATTTTCAAAATGATCAAGCTTAGGTAAAAATGAAGACCGATGATGAAGATCTTCCCATGGTAAATCATCAACAGACATGAGTTCACGAATCTACTCATCAGTATGAATAGGGTCAAAAAATGTTGTTGAATCTGAGGTTGATATTGAAAGTGATTCTCCATGGACCACATTCATTGGATCAGATTTGGTTGAACAAGAGTCAGAAAACGACTGTATAGCCTGATATGCAACTTCAAAGGGACTCAAAGGCATTGCATCACCAAATGAGTCCACCTCAGAATCGGAAGGTATGATCCAAGGATCATCAAAAACAATGGTGTTCGATGAAATCATATGAATAGTTGCAAAAGAAGGCGATACATTAGGAGGAGGAAATGAAAAAGTTCCTAGTAAACCAAAATCTTTAACAAAACCTACCCCAACATCCTTATAAGGGATAGTTGTTTTACCGACATGTTGAATACTATCAAAAGAGGCTGGATCGGATGAAAAATAAGCTAACTGGTCTATTGTAATGATCTTTCCATTATGAGGAGACTTGATAAGCTGAAAGACTGATGAAACAACAGCAGTCATCGCGTAAGACCAACTGCGACCCAAGAGAAGGTTGTAATCTAGAAGGGCATCAACCACCTCCACATCTGAATTTATAGTTTTTCCTTCAACCCCTATAGGTAAATCTTGTAAAATTCCAAAAGGATGAAACCCTCGGCCATCAAAAGCCTTTAGAATCATCGGGGATTGATTGAGTGTAGCAGAACCAAGTGATCTCAAACACTGAATCGACATAATACACATAGAAGCTCCCTCATCAATCACAGTCCTAAAGCAAGGTCTATTTTTGACTAACACTGGAATCTAGAAAGCCATTTGATGAGGGAGACGAGGTGTACTATTCTCTAAATCGAAGATTATAAGGTTCAAATCCTAAATGTCAACAACTCCTATAGTAGACAATAGTAATTTACGTTGTGCTCGACATGATTGCAGCACCTCCAAAGCCGACATTGCTGAAGGGGAAATAGCTAAATCTTCAACAATGTTATAGTTCTGGGCAGCTCTCGCATGTGGATTGAAAGCTGACTTCCGAAGTATACCTTTAGCAGGCGGTTTGATTACTAAATCTGGGTTAGGTTTCTCGATCTATAGTGGATCAGAACTGGAAGGAGTTGAAGTTGATGGGTTTGAATTAGAAGATTCTGCTTCCTTACCACCAACAGGACTTTTACTACCATAATCTTGCAATCGCGTCGCAATCCTGACATGGGACATCATCCTTATAGGTTCTTCAGAGGCATTTGAGGAAGAACCTACCATCTTACTATCTTGACTAGGAAAACGATCCTTCAAGACAGCAAGTGTTTGAGAACCTTTGAGGATTTTAGAAACCTCAGCTCAATGTGGGTAGTCTCTTGTAAAATGTTCTTCATCACAAATGAGACAAGGATATCGAGGTTTACATTTCTCGTCAGTAGATTCAGTTTTTTTTTATTTATCTTTTGTGTTTTGCTTATTTTTCTTCTTCCCCTTCTTTTTACCACCGGATTTTGATTTGGCCGTAGATGATTCTATGACATGGATATCGGCAGGAATTTCACCGAAAGAATCTCCTGTCGGGGAATCTGGTAAAGTTATAATCGGAGAAGAATTCTTTGAAGATTTCTTCTTGCTTTTGGTACTAACTGAACCAATCATACCATCAGCGGCATGAGACCCTGAAGGAGCTGCAGTTATTTGATTGTTTTTTAGAAGGTCAGGGATTTTTTCATGTAAAGTACCTGACTGCGTATAAACGAGGTCAAGGTACTGAGCCTAAGAAATTACTTGCTCTTCAGTAACGACTCCTGCTTTAGCTACATCCTCAGTGATTTTAGGTAATAATGATTTAACAAACCATTTTGTGAAAATTTGATCCAGAATAAAAACTTTCACTAAACGTCGTCAACATCGCCATTCATGAATATGATCTGAGATATACGTGGACGTTGACTGTTTTAATGAAGTTAATAATTCTGTGCCATTGTCATATCTGATAGGCAACTGAAAATGAGTTAAGAAGGAAGTGGCTAACTGACTAAAATTATAAAAAGATCCTCGTGGTAACTCAATGTACCACTTGGCAGCAAGACCAATCAGAGTGCGTTGAAAAAGACGTAAGCGAATTGAATCATCGATAATGGAATTGGATGCACACCAGAGGTGATAAGTCATCACATGATTAGACGGATCTTCTCCTAACTTACCCTCAAACTTAGGGATATCACTGGGCAACTTATTAGGCATTGGCGGCCAATACGGAAGATAATAAATTGGATCGTTCGTAAGGCGCGACAAATCAGGTAAATCCAAAGTTACGATAAATGGTAACTGATGGTTAGGGTCTCGAAAACCCTGGGTCACAAGACCAGCTCCAGGAGGAGGATATCCAGGATAACTTGGAATTGGATTTGCATTAGGAATATTGTATCCTCCTGGCAAACCAGGATTAACCAGACCAAACTGGGGTTGTTGAGGTTGCTGATAAGTATATCCAGGGTACGGTTGATACTGATAAACTGGGTTTTGAACAGCAAGACCGTATTGGTACTGTCCCTGGTACGGTTGATAAGTAAATTGTGGTTGACTTGTGACAACCGTACTTGGACCAGGTTGTCCTACAGGCATCTGAACCGTAGTCTGAACTGTAGGTCCAGACTGTGGTAAAGAGGCTTGAGGAGTTGATGTAGGAACAGTAGAAACCGGAGCTACCGATACTCCAGAAGTAGGTGGGGTAGATTGAACAGAAGTTACAGTAGTTGCAGCATCAGTTTGAGGCGGAGTTCGAGGTGAACTAGGTCCAAGCTGATGAACTACACCAGGTGCATAAGTTTGAACAGTAGGCTGGACAGGTTGCTGGGTTGGACCATAAACCAAAGGTTGTCCAGATTGAGATGACAACTGCACATTAGGTTGCAAAATCTGTTGATTTTGAGATGGATCCCACACCAGGTTCATTCCGGGGTATGGACCCATATAAGGTTGAGCGTATTGAGGACCATAACCAGGTTGAGTGTAGGGCTGATAATTTAGAGGTACATTTCCAGCTCCTTGTACAAATGGTTGACCAGAAGGCGGTTGGAAACCTTGAGTTGGGTACTGATCTTGAGGTTGATAACCTTGAGGCACGTACTGAAACTGGGGTTGACCTTGAGGCACATATTGATACTAGGGTTGACCTTGAGGTATATACTGAGTCTGGGGTTGACCTTGAGGTATATATTGAGTCTGGGATTGACCTTGAGGTATATATTGAGTCTGGGGTTGACCTTGAGGTATGTACTATCCCAAAGGTATGTATTGTCCTTGAGGTTGCCCCCAAGGCGGTATCTGATTACCTTGAGGTTGCCCCCCAGGCGGTAAGAGAGTACCTTGAGGCTACCCCCCAGGCGATATTTGACTACCTTGGGGTTGCCCCCCAGGCGGTAAGTGAGCACCTTGAGGTTGCCCCCCAGGCGGTAACTAACTACCTTGAGGTTGCGGATTTGGAATAGCACCAGACATCATAAGAATCTCTTCTACACTTAATGGTTGAGTTCCGTTATTACAAGTTGATATCCCATGTTCAATTGGTTGAGGAGACACTCCTACAAAAGTACCAGAGATTGACTGATACCCAGAAGGAATAGAAGGACTGCCATATAAAAATGTTTCTGGTGTTTTGGAAAACATGGATGACTGTTTCGACATATTCAAAGGAGGATAATAACCTATGGGCATAGGATGAAAAGGAATACAAGGTGGTGAAGAAGCAAGACCTGGATTTTCTAAAAAGTTCGTCAATGATACGTACTAAGCGTCACTTCTAAAAGGACTGTAGAAGATGGATTCACGCTCCCTAAGTTCTAAAGTTGGTTGATTTTCAAGGAGAGTTGTATCTTCGTCCAGACTAATAATTTCTTCAATGGAAATGAGTCCAGAAGGAAGATTTTGGGTAATAACACTTCCTACCCTGGGTGAACCAGGACCACTAGAAGTTGGAGAAGCAAATCCTGAAGATGGAGTAGCAGCAGGTTCAGTTTCAAGTTCAGAAATTTCAGGTTCTTTAGCTAATTCACTGGTAGGAGAAATACTACCAGTAACTTCGGAATAGGAAATTGGTTCAGAAATATACTATGTTGCTTGAGCTTGATAATTAGGTTGTATAATCAAAGAAGACTCTCCGGCTTCTGGTGACCCAACTCTACTGTCACTAGGTGATACAAGAGCTCGTAGCCCTTTAAGCTGGCTTGGTGTATATTCGGGAGGTTGCCCCCAAAGTCTACGGGATTGTCTCGGTAATTCAGCCACGATTAAATATTTAATGACTTCACACGCAAACAAAGAAAATTTCAATAAAACCACCTAAAGTCTCTAAAGAACCAAACAATTGAATCACACGCCTAAAAAATCTAAGAGTTCAAACCACACACAAATAGTAACTTTCCGTACCGAAAACACTAGTTGGTGATGAAATCCAACGTTGCAGAATTCAATACATAAATGGCAGTTGGAACAGTTACCCTGACAACCTGCTTAATGAAACAGACTGGCACAAGTTTCTTCACAAAACCGTCTCGAGTGAAGAGAACCCCCCAGAAAGTCCAAGTGAGTCTAGTCAATGTCTACTCCAAGTACAGTGAGACCTATCCTTCACCGTCACCTTAGGAAAGAATCTTAAGATTATGGTCACTAAGGTTACCAACAGTAACAAATACAACTGGGGGAACAGTCTACAATCCGATCTACGCGCAAGGGTAGAGTAACAAAGCTCACTCCCCTTGAAAGCTCCTCGACATGATCAATCCGAGGTTTACCAACAAGTGACACCAAGCTCCTCGACAATGGTTAATCCGAGGTTTACTGTTTCTAATACGCGCAAATCTTCTATCTTTCCCAATGAGACAGACTTGATTGTCTCAAAGGTTTGGACATGATCTCGTGATTGACTCCTTTAAGAGGAGCTTCCCAGATTATATCAATTACAATTAGATTTATTTCCTACCGCAAGATACAGCTACTTGTTTGTTTTAACTATCTTGGAGAGTTAATTACTCCCTACTCCAAGATACTAGCCTAAGCTATATTGGTGATAAGAGC
>APFE031102012.1:17419-82595 GCA_000404065.3 Pinus taeda
TTTATGGGTTGTTTCTTAAGTCAATAGGTATGGAGATGAAACTTTGATGGTGTGAAGACTCGACTCCAAAAACACTAAAAAAATGCACCTAAAAATGATAAACAATTCGTTTTTTCCTTCAATGAATTTCTAGCTAAAAAAAAGAGCTGAGAATGCAATTCTTTGAAAAACAAAACTTTCTTTCAACATGTAAATGAAAAGAAAATATTTTTTGTCTTTTTCAATAAACTCAAAACGAGACTACTAATTATGCTCACAAAAAATCCCTTTTCTTTTTCAATAGCCAACACTACAGAAAACAATTCTTTCAAAAGAGAATCTATGATTTCTAGAAAACACTCAAAAACTATGAAAAACTAATCTCGAGATCTAAGACTTCTAAAAACCTAATTGAAATAAAAGTTTCAAATCTTTTTGAGGACGTTTTACTTAGTTATTCAGTCAACTAAGGATTAATTCGTTCAGAGTAACAAATCAATCAAAAAACACCCAGCTATGTTTTCTTTTATAACAATGAAATTCAAAACTTACAAGCAAGTTCGTTCAAAGTTTTGCAAAGAGAAAACAAAATCTATTTCTCACCAAGGACAGATTTTACAAACCAGTCAAACTCATCAAGAAGACAAAAGAGACCAGGGTGATCTAAAGTTTCTTAGGCTTCTAATCTCTGAGTCACTACAAAGACCAAACGAAAATCAATCCAGGCATGCAAAACCTCTAGAAAATCACTTAAAATAAAAACGTCAATGGAACTCACTCACAAGAGACTTTTGATAGGACACATGCAGATCTGGGTAGAAACTAAAAGTAGTAAATAAATGCTAAACCTAACTGGACGAAAAGATTTTAGGTTTTTCAAAAATTTTGACAGGGTCTGCATGCTTCCAGTGGAACCAGATGCGGTACCGCTCTGTGCAGTAAAGTAACAGTGTAGAGATGTCTGCACTATATTACAAACAGAATGTGCAGTCCTCTTTAAAAAATTCAAAAAAAAACAAAAACAATCCAGAACTTAACAACTACCCAATCCCACACACATCAAGTAAAAACCAGAAAAAACAACAAGTTTCTCAAGCCAAAGGCAAAGGAAAAAAAAAGAAAAAAAAAACAAATTCAGTTCCTCAGCAGAGTCGCCAATTTGTTGGCCAGATAAATCATTCTTGCAAACAAGACCGATCTCCCTAGTATCAAAAGATATCTAGCAACAAGCAGGACAAGCAAATCTACCTTTCTCTAAACATATTGCGATTCATTAACAAAAACTAAGAGGTGTTTTAGACCCTACCTTAAGTCCAACGCTAGTTTGTGGCAGCCATGCTCCAACCGTCCGAAAGAGTTTCCTTTTAAAAACTTGCAATCACAAACAAGCACACATCAAATAACACCTGCATAGCTAATATAATAAATCATGTTCATTATGATGATCAAGGAGTTCATAAAATAAACCATAAAACACAGCTTATTGAGAAAAATAAACTTAATTGTATTAACTTTGAAATAGAAGAACTCTACAACCATGGTGCCTTGATGCTGTACAAGCTCTTCCTAGGGTCCAAACAGGAATCTCCTCTACTTTGACAAGTCTCACTCTCTTCCAAATGAGATCAAAAGGTATGTAATCTCTCCTCTCAAAAGCTCAATTAGGAAGACTAAGTTCCAGTAGCATTTACCCTCAAAAATCTTCATCTTTCAACCTCCTCAGTAACCAGCCCAATGCTTCATTTTATAGTGCAAAGGAAGGGCGTTACAAGTCCACCTATGAAGGGATAGAGTCCTTCTTCAAAGGGATAAGCTCCTCACACCAAGGGGTTAGCTCCTTAAGGTATGGGATGCATGAACCTTAAAGGAGTGAACTTGCCACCTCAAGATTCCCTCTAGAAGCTTTCAGAAATGACTCAAAGTGAGTTTTTAATAATGTACTTGCGCCTTTTTAACTTTTACAGGGGTCCGCACCCATAACACAGAGACAAAGCGGTCAGGTGCGCAGGGGACATGACCAATAGGTGCAGTACCACAGGTAATGCTAAGAGAAAGTGTGCAACCAGAGTTTTAGAGATTTTTAAGGTCTTTCTCTTATTTTCAAGGCTTGATATGAAGAACTGAGGTTTAAGACTTGCAAAGGAGGAAAGTATGAGTGGTGATAGACTCACACAGACTGCAGAATGTCATGGTGACAGTTTTTGTGCAACAAGGCGTTACTTGAAATAACTACAGTTAGTTTCACAATTACCAAATGTATAACATATGTAACAATATACATATAATAATATACAACACCTGGATTATTATTCCCTACTACTTATTTTGACCTTGTTCCATCCTGATTTTCTCTTGCTAATCATCTTATTGTATCTATCTCTTTACTAAGGAGGAAAATTTCATCTTCCTTTTCTCTTAGCTCTTTTCACAAGATTTCATTCATCCTTTTAAATTATTCAAACTTAATTTCCAAAAGCATGACAAAATTTGCATCTGGATCCATATTTTCTTCATGATGTTTTGTTTCCATGACTCCTTAGATCAACCTTGCAACAATTACATATTTTTAAATGAGCATGCTTTGATTCCACTTGTTAGGCCAAAGATCACACTACAAGGGGGTTGAATCAATGTAATAGAAAACTCATCATTTCAAAACACTCCATCAATAATAGAAGTACATAAGAAAATAATATGCATCATAACGATGAATGAAACTATGCATCAAGAGACCATCATAACATCAACACATGAGAACACCAACATCTACATGGAAATCCTTGTGGGAGAAAACCACAAATTCTTTTGTCTTATTTTTCATTTTTTTACATAGATTTGGAGGCACCAATCCCCAAAAGAAAATTTTCAGTCACCAACCCCCGAAAAGTGCAAGCTCCCACTTACAATAGGCTACAACTTCATTTAGGCACCAACCTCGAAAATGTGCAAGCTTCGACCTCTTGTAGGCTTCAAACTAATTTATGCACTAACCTCATTAGTGGCACTCACCTCCTTCTTCAACTTGATGTGGACCACTTTTCACAATATTACAGACTAGATCCAAGAGCACAAATGATAACCAAATCAACATTCCTTCTATTCATATGTCAAAAAACTATTCACGTGCTCATATTGCTAATAATCATGACCTCTGTGATCTCAAAAATTGTTTCGAGCTTCATTTTATCAAGTAAAAAATAAATCCAACCAATAATCCATTTTCAAAATCAATTTACACTCAATTTGAACCCAAAAACATCAATTGTTCTACGAAATGGTTATTTCTACTGCACATTCTACAAAATCCACAAGGTTCGAAAGATGTTCTAGAAAATAGTTACCTTAGGTTGTCTTAAATGTTTTACAGAATGGATTTCCATTTCCAGATAAAATAAATAAAATTAATCAACCTACCAATGAGCTCAAACCCTCTAACTCACAAGGACACAATCATACACAAACCAATTGTGCTATAGTGTTAAGTTATGGTATGTTCTATTCTTAGAGAAATTTACTTTTCTTTCTTATTCTTATTCATAGATTAGCAATCACATGAGCATAAGTGCAAATAGAACATTAAACAATCAACAGAAAACAACCCAAGACAAGAGACACAAGATGTGGTGGCTAGCCAGGGACAAACCCCACAATGTGTGGGAAAATCCTTTGATCAAATCTTCTTTTATCTTCAATAATTTAGCAGAGAGAAATAGTACAATAAATTTAATTTATATCAGCAGTAGCAAACCCTAGATCAGCAGCATTAGCATTAGCGGCTTCATCATCAAAACTAGGGCAGTCGATATCTCGCAAACCGACCATCCGATCGGCTTGATTCCACCACCAAAAAATGTGGCCTTCAGAGGAGGTCCAGATGGAACTACAACGTAGTCCAGAGGAGGAAATTTGATGGTCAACGTTGGTCAATCTTTGGATCTGCAGTTGCAGCTTCAGGTTCAGCAGCTTCCTTCCACATGTGTGAGAGAGAGTCTCTTTTCTGCATAGTAGAGAAGAGCCTCTTTTCTGCGCAGGAGAGAGAGAGAGATGAGATGAGATGAGTGCAAATGAGGAAACGTCCTCTTGTATGTATACACAACTATTGATGTTTGAATAGATGTGACTGTTTGGCTTCTGAGCCTACATGAGTTGTAGGTCGGCTTGATAATAATTCCATAATCAAAATTGTTGGACACCTAATCCTAAATGGGTTAGTGTGGAAGCTGAATAGACTAAGTAGTCCAAGAGACCTTGGGATGTGAATCCCAATGGTCACAACAATGTACTATAAATGTATATCTCCTGTTAATAAAATATGTATTGCATGATTTATCTTTCCTATTTGTTCTTGCTCCCATGTGTGTTTAACATGGTATCAGAGCAGGCGTATTCCTGCCCTGCATAATTATTTTTGAGCCATTTGTTTTATGGCCCTTATGTGGATGTGCAGATCATTTCATGAATATTTTCTCATGAATATTTCTTCAGCTCAATTTTAGCTGCAACCTGATTATACTGCTGCTGGTGTCTGTTGTCCATAAAATTTGTTGCCCCTCTGTCTGACTGTTCAGTTCTCTGACTGTCATAAACATTTCAAAAAGGGCGTTTTTGCACCTGCGCCTCCATTGATTATTCTGTGCTCAGATCTGAAATAATCTGCCTCTGCCTTATTCCAGCGCTGCCTCATAACGCATCTGTCCATTCTCAGAAGCGTTGTACGTTAAATTTTTTCATGAATAGCGTTGGTTCATGATTGACAATGCTGAGTGGTGTATGATGAATCTCGTTGTTGAATGATGAGCCGTTTTGATGAACGCCCAAAATCCTCTCCTGTTGAATGCGTTTGAATGCGTGTGATATGTATGGCTAAAAGCGGCTTATTTTTGGTATGCGTGTGATACTTTGATACCTGTATTGCTTATTTCTGTGATGATTCTCACCCTGTGGAGCAACGTCTAATACTTTCGGAAATCGAAGTATCGGGGAGGTTTCCAGCTTATTCTCTTTAGGATATGGCTCTTGGCTTAAGTATTTTACACAAATATTGTCTTTGAGGCTAATTTTGGTTTCGTTTCTGATTAAAGGGAGCATCAAAACCTCATCTAAGTTTGAATCCTTGTAGTTACGTTCTGAATTCGGGATTATGATCAGGAATTGTGGTACTTACAATTTACAGCATTGATTTTGCTCTGGCATTATTACATAAATGATGTCTTCATGAGATCTATTAAACAATGTGAAGGTTCCATGTTGCGTGGCAGTAGTTGTTTTACGGTGTAGAGCAAGAAGACAAGTGCGCAGCACAGACATTGGGAAACCCTTGTATATTCAGATCTTTGAGAATAAACTCGCAGCAATTTTTGATGTAGCACTTGTTACAAGCAAAGACCCTTTTTCCAATCTAATATTACATATAAAGTGTATGTTTGCAATCAGTATAACTCTTCTATCAAAAGAATTGTTATGAGATTTGCAAGAAACAATGCTTCTATAAGCACTAATGGATGCATCATTTCTTTATTTATAAGTTTAAAAACGGTTTCTGCATATATCTGAATGCGATAAATGGTTCAGGATAAGTGAAGTATTTTGCTGTAAAAATTTGAGCGCAGCACTAGTATTAGCACTAGCGAAACCTTCTCTGAGTCATATTTTTGTGAACGACTATGAACCGAGACCTTGTTCACAACAGCCGCAAGTTTTGTGGAGATGAATAGTTTTGTGGAGATACAGCATTTGAATAGAGGGATTTCTTGAGCTCTTCTTTTTTGACTCTCTCATTGAGATTGTTGATGTAGATTCTTTGATTCGGAGGAATGTCAGCGGACATCATCTTCAGCCCCTGTTCTTAGTGGGATTGCAAGATTTTTGTATATTCGATAAAAGACGGAGAAAGTTGTCTTGATTTTTCAAAATTTTATTTGGTGTTATTTGAGCTCTAGCAACATATATCTGTTGAATAACTGGATTGTCAATGCACACTCACTCGGACGTTGGCCTTCTGATCTTTGTTGCACTACCACTTTTATAGACCATTGACAAGCCACACATGTTTTTCAGGGTATTATATCAGGTTATGTTTCTGGGTGTGATAAATGTGTGCCCTACGCCAGTTGTTATGTCATATAAGTAACAGTGTTGTAGATTGACAGAAATTAAAAACAAGGCACTGAAAATACCAGTTGCGCCTTGTGGGCGAGGAAGGATTAGCTCCAGTTGAGGTTCTCATGAACAGGACATGAATTCAATTTTTTAAACAGGTTGAGGTAGTATTTATTTATGTCTTTACATGTACCATTTTGCATTGGGAATCTACCTTTTGAGTTTCTCTCCAACAGTTTAAGCTCACTATTTTTAGCCAAATTTTTAAGTGGTATATGTTGAAAGTTGGTCTTAGCAGTTGCTCCAAAGCCTACCATTAAGGCTTGATATTGTTTGTAGAAGAAGATATTGCATAATTGCTCACACTCTTTATTTGCCTACTGCTAAGAAAAATGGCTAAGCTTGAAAGAATATTAGAGTTATTGAGAACTCTAATCGTATCCACTGCTGACAGCGCAATCATAATCAATAAAGACATTATTGCTGACATTCAAAAATGTATACAAAATGCACAAGAAAAGATAGAATTTTTGCATCTTGAATCTCAGCTACAGCAAGAAGAATTAAAACAGAGGAGTCATTCTGAACCTGTTTCTGTTCAAAAAATTGAAACAGACTCCCATAAAGCAGCAAGGTTACATGCAGATGCAGAAACTCAGTCTGCACTTCCCAAGCCCATCATCAGACCTTGGGAATAGCTTGTCCACAACAAGCACAGAACTGGTCTTGGATATGACAAGGACTTGTCCTTTCATATTCCAGACTACTCAAAACCCATTCAGTTTCAGAGTGCTGGTTTCATTAATGACAGTTCACCTGCTCCTCATGACAGTTCAGCGTTAGCTATTCCAGACTCTGCCCCTCTTCCACAGCAGCAACAACAACAACAGATCGTGAAATGCCAACACTGTGATCAAGTTGGCCATCTAAAAGATCACTGTTTTGATCTTCATCCATGTAAGCACTGTCATAAAACTAGCCATTCTTCAAACAGATGCTTCAGAAACAAACACCCTACAAGAACAAAGATTCATCTAGGATGGATTGCTTCTTGGCAATGGGCATCAACAGCTAAGAAGATATTCCAAACACATGTCAGAACTTGTTCCAGAATATTGAACAGTCTTGCAGTTGAGTTTTCTCCATCTTCTCACCCAGTATCTGACAGGGGGGGAAATGATGGTCATCTACAAGCTTCAAAGCCACATCAAGTGAGCCTGAGCCACAACCTGCCACACCAGCTTCAGAGCTGTATCCAGAGACAAAGATGCCTGAACATGCCTTCAGTTGGCGATGTGAGACACTTCCTCTAGCAGAAGACTTCAGCTTCTTGCCAGTTTTGGAAGAGTTCCGGAGACAAAATTGAGAATACTTCCTCTAGCAGAAGACTCCAGCTTCTTGCCAGTTTTGGAAGAGTTCCAGGAATTGCATAAGCATTCCAGAGTTGTTGGTCATCCTTAAACCATCACAGGTTTAGACTTCCCTTTTCAGGTTGAAGTTTTACCTTTTATGCGGGGTGAGGCCTCCCTTTTATGGTTGAAGGTTTCCCTCTTTAAAACAATAGGATCACTTCCTCTAGCAGAAGACTTACAGCTTCTTGCCAGTTTTGGAAGAGTTCCGGAAACTGCACTAAGCGTTCCAGTGTTGGTGGCTATCCTTAAACCACCGCCCCTTTTTTACCAACATTTCATAGAGCACATTCAGCCTAGTGCTGCCATGCATTATTGCACATTTTGTATTACAGCTCTTTTCTTGGACTCATACATAACCCTTCGGATTAAGGGGGGGAATGTTGGACACCTAATCCTAAAGGGTTAGTGTGGAAGCTGAATAGACTAAGTAGTCCAAGAGACCTTGGGATGTGAATCCCAACGGTCACAACAATGTACTATAAATGTATATCTCCTGTTAATAAAATATGTACTGCATGATTTATCTTTCCTATTTGTTCTTGCTCCCATGTGTGTTTAACAAAAATAAATTCATATCTCTACAAAAATAATTTAGTAGAGAGAAATAGTAAAATGAATCTGATTTATATCAACGGTAGCAAACCCTAGATCAACAGCATCAGCATTAGTGGTTTCATCATCAAAACTAGGGCAGTCGATATCTCACAAATCGACCGTCGAATCGGCTTGATTCCACCACCAAAAAATGGGGCCTTCAGAGGAGGTCAAAACGGACCTACAACGTAGTTCAGAGGAGGAGATCTAATGGTCAACGCTGGTCAAACTTTGGATCTACAGTTGCAACTTCAAGTTCAGCAGCTTCCTTCCACATGTGTGAGAGAGAGTCTCTTCTCTGCGCAGTAGAGAAGAGCCTCTTTTCTATGCAGGAGAGATAGAGAGATGAGATGAGATGAGTGCAAATGAGGAAAATTCCTCTTGTATTTATACACAACTGTTGATGTTTGAATAGATGCGACTATTGGGCTTCTGAGCCTACATGAGTTGTAGGTCGGCTTGATAATAATTCCATAATCAAAATAAATTCATATCTCCATGAATACTTATCAGAATCGGATGATCTTTAGATCAATACTACACCTCTCAATGAGAGGAATCTAATAAAAATATTATCAGCCATGAATAAGATGACCCACATGAAGTTTGGCCCTAGTTTCCAATTTTAACATATGGGGATCTTCATGCAAAATGGGTATGCATAACTTATTAAGATGTACTTCGAGATCCTTGCCACATTAGACTATGAGGACCAGGATTAGACCAATCACATGAACTGTGCTTTCCAAGTCAATGCACATCTTAAATATTTTTTTTACCATGAACTAAGGCCAAATAAAACAACCACTAAAATGAACTGCTCACTCCACATCAAGTTAAAATAATTATTTTGCCACAAATCAGGGGCAGACAAATCAACCAAATGAACAATCAATCAAATGATTTTCTTACTCCATGTCAAAAATAACTATATTACCATAGGATTAAACTGATTAACCAAATAAACAACCAATAAAATGAATTGCACACTCCACGTCAAATCAAATACTTGCCTTGCCAAGAACTAGGGTTGAACCAATCAACCAAATCAAAAACCAATCAAATGGGTTTATTACTCAATATCATATCAAAGATGTTTTTGTCCATAAACCAAGGTCAGATCAAACAACCAATTAAATTAAATGATCACTCCATGCTAGGTTAAAGTATTACTTTTTCAATGAACCAGGGTTGGATTGATTAACCAAGCGAATGACCAATCAAATTAGCTACATACTCCATGTCAAAAATATTTATATTTCCATAGGGTCAGAATGATCAACCAAACAAACAGCTAATTAAATGAAATTCACACCCCACGTCAAATCAAAGAACCAATCAAATGAACTAGGGTCAAAATGATCAACCAAATGAATAACCAATCAAATGAGTTGCCAAAAATATTTGTATTACCACAAACCATGGTTCAACCAACCAAACAACCAAACAACCAATCAAATGAATTGACACTCTCCATGTTAGACAATGGAGCTATGCAAAGTTTCAACCCTGCAACCACCAAGCTACAATGCCTCATACTAGCCATGAAGGCAATGCTTTCACACTTTTCTTCGACTCCGCCAATGCACTTAACTCTCAAAACATGCCTATCATTTATACATGAAGGGAAAGCTTCATGTGACCATGTCAAATTATTGGGAAGGGATATTAGTCACCTAGTCATTGACGTCACTATGGTGTCACGCCTGCCACATGGTGCCTTCTAAATCGGTCATGTGTCACCAAGATTTGTGACATATTGATCGTTTGAAAGTGCCATATTAGCATGCCACATGGAATCATGACAATATTCCATATGATCCTCATCATACCACATCATCATCACTAGCCATGTCATTGTTCACTGTCATGTCCTCATCTTGGGCCAACCACTAATGGTTGCACACCACTATCACTATTTGTCCACATGTAAATTTTCACTTCAATAGCTATGTCAAGGATGCCACATCATCGATGATTTTGCAGAGGTCAAACATATCCATCCCACGTGTCATTATGGGACAAGACAAACATATTGTTAAAATTTGGGCATGTTGAAACATTATCCATCATTCATGAGGATTTCAACAACTATATTCTCTAGAAGCTTCTAGAACTTTAAAATATTAAACAATGTGAAAGTTTGTTTAATATTTATCATAGATTTCATCCCAGGTTCATAGATATGCTTGGGAGATCCACAATATTTAACAAATTTGGTGATTTTCAAATGATTTTCGTGTTTTTGGTCTGCATTGTAGCTACTGACTTTGAATGATCATAACTTCCCATATGGGAGGATTGTTTACAAGTGTAATATATCATGTGAAAGGTATCGGAGATGAAAATCCAACCATATCCTCCATAGGCTCATTGGGATATCATAACTTTAAAAATAAAATCAATAATCTTAAAATCATTTTGGCTTCATGTGATGAGAACATACAAGAGTCCAAACTATCTTAATATTTTCTTTCTTTGGAAGAGAACTATGTATAATAGTTAGTTCATCCAACATTTTTGGTGGTACCCCACCCGTCATCAGGGACAAGAAATATATGTAATGAATGAGTGAGTGTCAAAGAGTCCTTAAATAGATAATTCTACTAAGTAACCACTAGAGAAATATTATCAATTAATTAAATGATCATTAGATGATTGTTAGAGATGAGAAAATAAATAATTAAATAAATAAATAAAGGGTCAAAATAATAAATGAAATGGAATTAAAGGTTTCTACCCCCCTCCTCCCCTTGGTTTCTACTTTTCCATTCGTTATCTCAATATTTATCTCGACCTTTTGCTAAATTCCTCTCTTCCTTTTTTTCCTTGATCTATTGCTCAATTCCTCTCTTCCTCCTTTTTCCTTGATCTATTCCTAAATTCCTCTCTTCCTCCTTCCTTTATAGTTTTCCTCCTTTTTCCTTCATTGTTTTCCTTTTCATTCTTGACTTCTCATTAAAATATTAATTCAATAATTTAATATATTAAATTAAACCATGTCATATTGTACCTTTAATCTCAGTTCCTAATAATAATTAATGCATATTTTTCCTCTCTTTCGAGCCTTTAATCTTCGAATCTAATAATTACCTCTTTTAATATTTAAAACCTTTACTTCCATTTCATTTATTATTTTGACCCTTTATTCTAATCATCTCTAATTATTTATTTTATTTATTTATTTATTTTATCCCCTCTATTTTTTTTGGACAATAACGGTTATATTGAAATGGGCGGTAAACCAGCTACCGCATGCTTTACAAGTCTGAAGAGTCCATTACAAAGAACAGGGGAATATGTGAAAATGCAGATCCAATCCGAGAGAAATGCAAGTCAAATCAAGGTTATGAGCTGAAGAAATAAACTACTTCTGCGTGTTGAAGGCTGTAGATGAGATGGCTCCTCCTGCAAAGTCTTCAAGCGGATCATGAGCTGACTGTATATCGATTTTCGCTTCAGATGGGCTGCCTGCGAATTTGTGATGAACCGTTCCAGCAGACTTCCTTGGCACAAGACTGGTGACCACAGAATGAAGGAAAGATTTCCACAACTGATATTGCCAACAGAGAATGGAAGGATTCGCAGATGCTGATTCCCGGGGAAGACCGACCCTGAAATTTCTGGTCCAATCCGGCAAAAGGGATAGACTGAGGAAAATCAAAACTGAGCTTGGATACGCCCATTTGGAATCTTTAAATTCGTTGGGGAGACTAAGACATATCAAATAACAGAGAGCATACTTGGAATCTGGATTCAACGTTGTGTGGTCAGGTTACAAAATTGATTTAATCATAGAGCTCCTCTTTCAAATAGGAATGGAGGGTCGAACTGGAAATTTAAGGTATTGAGCAAGATGATTCAGTTAAGTTTATTACCAGGGATCTTCGAGAGCAGAGGACACCAAGGTTGGCCTCATTATCAGCTAGGGAGTTGAGGTTCCTTAAGATATGAAAGAAAGATATTTTGATGAATTTAGGGAGCAAAAGTCTGATTTTCCTAATGATAGAGGCTAACTGAATCTGGTGAGAGTTCTTAGGACGAAGCATGGCCTGGATGATGAGTCTTGAGTCTCCGAAAACTGCGAGAGAAAGGATATTTCTTTTGATCGCCTGTGTCAGCCCTTGCCACAATGCCAGAGCCTCCGCTCTGTTGTTAGTTTCAATTCCTAGACCCCAATGGAATCTCAGTTCCGGAAAGCCTCCAGGGCTCAATAGAACTCCCCCACTGCCAGCGACCCCAGGGTTTCCTTTAGAAGCCCCATCGAAGAATAAACAATGCTCTTCCAAGGCCGATCTCCACTTGATAAATTCTTGTTCTTCTAGCGTGATCTCCCAGCTGGAGTGAACGGGGACAGATTGAGGGGGCCTTTCCTTTAGCTTTGGAACTAATTCTTTAAACCAATTCTCTTCTTCTATGAGCAATCTTGTTTCATTCCTTGATGTAGCGTTGGCTTCCAGAGCCTCTCCCAACAAAGCCTTTATTTTAGAGATAACTCTTATTGTAGTGCAACTTTCTTCTCGAAAAATTCTGTTGTTTCTTTCCAACCATAATTTCCAACAAATAAACTTAGGGATCCACATCCAGCTGGTTTTGAGAAGACTTTTGTTTTTAAGACAGAAGGGAGATGAGCTGGCCCAAGTTCTGAACAAGGCATGAATGTTGTCTGGGAGAACGAGGATAGTGGGCTCTAACAGTAGCACCCCCCTCCAGACTTCTTGGGCAAAGGGGCATAGCAGCAACAGGTGATTGGTAGTTTCTTCATCAGATCTATAGAGGGGACATCTGGAAGGTCCTTCCATTCCTCTTCTTCTCAAATTATCTCTGGTGAGGATGCTTTGATGTGCCACGGTCCAACAGAAGAAGTCTATTTTTGGTAGAGCTGGAAAGTCCCATATAAATTTCCATTGGGCCAGATTTGGAGGAACATGGGGAGCAGCCATAATTCTTTTGTAACCTTCAGCAACAGAATATTGACCAGATATGGACCCCCAGCCTCTTTTGTCTTTAGCATTGGCTTTTGAAGGAGATTTTCCTTTAAGCATATCTAGAAGTAAAGAGGCTTCCCCCTGCAGCATTATGGGGACCTCCCCCAGATTCCACCCATCCCAGGTTCTGTCAGGAGCTTCTTTCCAACTCGAAATGTCCCACAATGTGTGCAGATTACGAGACTAAAGCCAATCTTTAATGTTTGCAAGACCATTCACCTGCTTCATTGGCTGGTCACCCAAGATCGAATCATCCCACATATTGATTTTCCTTCCATTGCCAGGGATCCAATATAGGTGTTGGCTGAATTGCTCCCTTGCAGCATTGCAAAGATTGAATATTGGTGAACCTTTTAGAGTTCTTGGGAGATTATCCAGGCATCTCAATCGCTGCCCTTGGAAGTATTTCTTCCAAATAACTCTTTTACTCTAGCTGGTTTTACCAGAGACTAAATTCCATAGGATCTTGGCTCCCAAAGCAAAATTTTGAGCAGCCAAATTGCGCAGCTGGAGGCCTCCTTCTTGAAATGGACTCTTGAGGATTTCCCAGCTCACTAAATGGATTCTTCTGTCATTTTTATTCCCACCTTCCCACAGAAATCTTCTCAACAGGCTATCTAACTTACTAAGAAAGGTTTTTGGGGCAAGGAGGATTGAGTTTTGGAATAGAGGCATGCTTATTAGGACCGATTTCATGAGGATGAGCTTCCCTACATTGTTCAACCATGAGGCACCCCAGGCTTGGATTCTATTCTTTATTTTGTCAAGCAGCGGTAGCCAGTGAGCAACTTTAGGCTTAGTTTTGAAGATTGGTCTCCCGAGATATTTAAATGACTCCCAATTTCGGATTCCTTCCATTTCTAAAAGTCTTGCTATGTCAGACAGTTCTTTAGTCGTGCAGTTCCAGCCATAGATGGAGCATTTTCTATAATTGATTTTGCTGCCCGAGATCAGCCTGTAAATGTCTAGTTCCCTCTTGAAATGTCTGGCAGAAAACAAGCTGGCTCCTCCAAGCAGCAAAGTGTCGTCAGCAAATTGGGCATGATTAATGTCTTTCACCTTGTGAGTAGTTCTGAGGCCAGGAAGAGTTTGAATTTGCTGATTATGATCTTGTTGGAAACTTAACACCGAGGCTTGGATAGCATATAGGAGCGGAGACAAAGGGCATCCCTATCTCAGGCCCCTAGAAGCTTGGAAGAAATCAGTAGAACGGCCATTAACCAAGGGCGCAATCCAAGGCGAGGAAATACAGGCTTTCACCCAGTTGATGAAATTCGTTGAAAAGCCTAGCTTCTTCATCACAGCAAACAGAAAATCATGTCTCACCCTGTCAAATGTGTTAGCCAAATCGAGCTTAATCACCATGCCTTTCTCCTTTCTTTGGCCACTAGAGTGGACGGCTTCTTGGACCAGCACAATATTATCCAAAATCTTTCTGCCTTTTATGAATCCGCCTTGATTTTCAGGGATGATGTCTGGCAAGATGTTTTCAGCCTGTTGGCTATTATTTTGGAGACCAGTTTATAGCTGGAATTACACAAAGATATTGGCCTAAATCTACTAAAGTCAGAGGCGCCTTTCTCTTTTGGGATCAGAGCTAGGAAGGCTGAGTTGATGCCACCACCTATCTTTACACAATTCTGGGATTTTCTGACCATCCTCAGAAGATCTTTTTTGATTGTTGACCAGCAAGTCAGAAAGAACCTGACAGAGAACCCATCTGGCCCTGGGGCTTTATCGGGCTCCATATTATTCAGTGCCTCCTCAAGCTCTTCCATACTGATCGGGGCTGTCAGCATGTCGTTATCCGATTCCTTGACACAATTGGGAATTAAATTGAACGGATAAGAGTGGGGATCAATATCTGGATCTTCAGGAGCCGAATACAGGTCTTGGAAGAAGGAGTATGCAGCTCTCTTGATGCCTTCAAAATCCTTGATCACAGTATTCTGGTGTTGGATCTCTGAGACTGATTTGAAGTTCTTTCGGGCTTCCGCTTGCTTATGAAAGAAACCGGTGTTCTTATCGCCAGATTTCAGCCAGAGCATCCTAGACTTCTGCCGCAAAAACTCTTCCTCCTCCCTGCTTGATCTATGAACCTCTTTTTGGAGCTCAACTTCTTTTAGTAGCATACCTTGAGAAACAGGGTTTTGCTCCATTTCTATTTGACGAGCAGCAAGCCTATTTGTATTTTCTTTTCTTTTGGATGAGGGGGTTTGCAGTCTTTTAGCCCAGTCTTTTAGATTTCTTTTTAGAATCCTGATTTTCTCTTCCCACACAAAGAAAGGAGAGCCATGGACGGGCCTATTCCAAGAGTCGGAGACCACCTCTTGAAAGCATTTCATCCCCTCTATTGGTTGTCTAATGATCATTTAATTAATTTAGAATAATTCTCTAATGGTTACTTAGTGGAATTATCTATTTAAGGACTCTTTGACACTCCTTCATTGATCACATAGCTTTCTAGTCCCTTGTGAAGGATGGATTACCACCCAAAATGTTGGACGGACTAAATATTATACATAGTCCTCTTCCAAAAAAAGAAAATATTTTCAACATGAATAATTGTGGAAATCTCCAAGAAATTATCCCCTTTGACATCAATGACACTAGTTGTCATCAATGACAACAATATTTCCAAAAGTTATCCAACCTTCCTCTTGCTTCTGATGGAACAATGGTTACTAATTTATTTCTTGATGTATATTTTTTCCTAATTAGCACTTTTGATGCATGGTATGGGGATATCCTACTCTATCTCCATACTCAAATGTTTTAGCTTTGAGTTGTCCCATGATGACCATCTGTGCGTATGCCACAATGCCAAACAATAATTTATCATATCTTATGCCCTTTATCACCATGGGTTTGACTTGGTGTTATGTCAATTTTTAACTCATGAAGAAGCTAAACACTTTTTGAATGACTTCCACATAAGGGCATATGGCAGTGATTTCTCTAGGTTAGCCACTACCAAAAAAAAAATTACGTTTTGAGTACTTTTGGCCATTGATATTCAAAGATCGTATGATTGCGATCCAAAGTGTCATCATTATGAAATATATACCTGAAAAATGTGTGGTCATATTTCTCCCCTCCATCATGTGGTTTTTTTTGCACCCTTTTCCAAATGGGGTATTGATTTTATGTATTGTAAACCTACCTCATTCTCGGTCATAATTATTTCATTGTGGCTATAGATTACTTCACTAAATTGGTTGAGGCTATGCATACCTAGTCAAACGATGGCACCATTGTCACTTTATTCTTTTTTAAGAAAATCATTGCTAGGTTCGGTGTACCCAAATTGACTGATCATAGAACTCACTTTTACAACCATATGATGATTGAATTAGCATCCAACTTTGGGTGCTACCATGAGAACTCCTTTCCTAATTATCGTCAAACTAACAATCAATTCAAAACCTTAATCATTTCTTCAATAGTATGATCTAATGCACAGTTGGGAGCCACAAATAGAATTGGAAGATAATGCTCTTTTCATACCTTTGGGGTTATTGAACCTCAGCCAACACCTCCACAATATTCACTCATTCCCAACTTGCATATGGCATGGAAGAGATGATACCCATTGAATGCAATATACCTTCATTGAAACTTGTCATGAAACTTCTCCTTACCGCTTAAGCTAAAGAAGAATGCCTCCTTTATTTGTCTCGCCTTAATGAACAACATCATGATGCTCTTTTGGCCAGAGGAACATTATAAATGAGTCAAACATCAATATTATAATTATGTTTAACCTTGCGTCTTTTCTAAAGGTGATTCAATCTTGGTCTATGATCAAAAACATGAGAAATTTGCTGCAGGGAATTTAGAGCCCCTTTGTCATGGTCCATACATGGTTAAACATGTGTTAAAGAAGGGGGCATATGTTCTCATTGACAATGATGGGAATACTCTCGTGGATCCCTGCAATTGGATCTATCTCAAAAAGTATTATGCCTAGACCACTAGGAAAGGCATCCTGTACATATGTAATTAGTGTATGTTGTCACTTTTTTTCTGCATGTGTGTCATGTTTTGGTTCATTCGTTATCATGTTTGGTATTTAGTTTGCACATGTACATGCCCCTTTCAATTACATAGGATATGCTTATGTAAATAGATGTATCTCCTAGAACATTGTTTTCACTACTTGGGTACTCTTTTCTCTCACTACTGAATTGTGGAGTTTATGGGGCATTTTTCTAGTTTCTTCCACTAACAATGTAGAAAAATATAGTGCTATTGTTGAACACTTAAATGAGGCCATAGCTTCAGGATTCCATCAATTAGTGGTTAATCCAGACTCTCAACTCATGGTATCATAGGTGAATCACATATTTCATATATGGCATCCCATGTTACTCCATTCCTGTCTGAAAGTACATCTTCTTGAGTCGTGGTTTTCCTATATTATTTATTAACATGTCCCTAGAAGTTATAATGCAATGGTTTATATGTTGGCTAATATCTATCACATATCTAAAATCAAGATAACTAAAAAATCATGTATACAAAACACATGGGATCATGTATATCATCATTGTATCGCATCCATAAGTAACAACCAAAAATCATATGTATATCTATATAACATATTTTTCATACATCATCACAAAACATATAATATGGTATGGTGCCAAAATTGGGTTTATAGGCCTAGGCTCATACACCCATAGCTAATAAACTAATGTCAAAAAACTTCCTTGAATGGAGCATCCATTTCCATAAATATGTGTCCTACAACTAATCATCACCTAAGTCTTTTTATGTTTGGTAACACACACCCATCTTGGCCACATGGAAAATAAGTTGGCCCACCCTACTAGACACACCTATAGCATGGCGTTGTGTGCCCAGTACATCCTCTAGTAGGGTGAATGGTACACCTATGATCAACCCCTCCAATTTTTATTGCACTTCCCTCAACTCATTACAATCTTCATCATCCTCCTCATTTGAATCCTCCCAGGGTGCTAGTGACTCCACTTCTCTGATTTCTCCCCGACAAACATACAAATATTCTTCCTTGATTCTTTATGATGCAACATCTCTTTCATAAAACATGTTGATGATTAGCACATTGCACCATAAAAAATAACCATAAAACATGAAATTAAAAAAATACTTCACTTACTCAAGTCTCCCCACTACTCACCAAGGTGCAACTCTAAGTCATGGTCATGGTAGAAATGAGCCCCCGCATACACATAGTCATTGATCCATATGCATTTCTCCTCAAACCAATCAAATTAGACATGACCATATACTTGGGTCTATGCCCTACCCCCTAACCTAGACATTAGATTGGTCGACTGGTCCATCCAGGGTGCGTATCCTCCTTAGCCATAATGTCAAAATATACAACCGTAGTGTCAACACTTATTCAAAGAAGAAATACATTATGATGCTCCCATATCCAAACATGATCTATTTTCTCATCCTACATTTAGTCAATTAGTCCTTCAAGTTCAAAAATAATACCTCACACTAGTTAAGTATTGTTGGGGCCATGCACCGCACCATAATGTCTAGTTAAAATTTGGAAGCCAAATGGGGACAAGTTATACCCCAAACTCTGGTCATTGTAAACAAGATAGTTTGGAGAGGGGAGTCCACTATATCCTTGATTGGTTTATTCCCACTTTCATTTCTATTGATGGTTTTGGATCGGCCAACATTCAGGGGATCTCCTCGATATGAAGTCCCAACTAGACCAAACGACATTTGGAGTAGGATTCCAATAGTGGGGTGTTAATGATCTGCCTTGGTTGGAAATACACATAGAGTGGTGCACAATGTCTTTGGCGAGAACAACTATGTGACCCTATAGATAGTCAAGTGTCATTCATGAACAGTTCCAACAAATGAAGGGAAAAGAGAGTGAGCTCATTAAAATCTTGTAATAGTACGCAACTTAAATGGAATACACGAGCATAATGACATCACGAGCTAACATGCAGAATAGTCCACAAGTTAAGGTGACGAATTAATGAAAAAACACACATTCAAAAATATGCATACAAATGCAAACAAAATAGTTCATAAGCATGAGTGTAAGTTAAATAACATGCATTGCAAATACAACAACAATAGTCCTAATATATTCACAACATGTGCGTGAAAGTGTGCCACTTTGAGTTTTATTAAAAATGAAAGTTCCATTCATACATACACCATTCATGGACCACTAGCCCTAATGGTGGAACATTAAAGTCAAAAACAACTGCTCCTCCAAATACGTATACTCGCTCTATGCTACAGAGAAGCTAAGGCTCTCACAATACTCCCAAGCTCCTTCTAAGCCTAAGCCTAGCCAAAGTCTTGTCTCCCAAAAGCCCCTTACATGAGTTATGAGGTTTTATTTATAACAAGGGGGTTGATGACCTCTCAAATCCCCTCTGTGGCCTTTGGACTACCCTCATGACTCTTCAACTTCTTTCAAATGACTCATTACATTACATCATGACTCTTCATATTCCAATAATGAGACTCAGAATTTCACTTACAAAATAATTAAAAATAATATTATTACACTTGTACACATATAAGATAAAATAGGGTAGAGACAACTTGATAGCCTAACAATTCAAAACACTATGATGCTTGAGTTTGGAAGAACTCTAGCTCGGAAAATTCCACTTGATGCTTCATGGTAACATATTGGTGGCAATATTGGTACTGTACAATGACATCCCCAAACTACATTATGGTGTCTTGATGGAAGCAGTCTTTAGTCTCCATGGCATCTGGGTATGATGACTTGGAACCAGTTTCAACTTCCCTCTGAAGCATGAGAAACATTGTTCTAATTTGGACAGGACCATTGATGTAGTTCTGCATGTTCTGTCTGTTCATCTCCAAATCTTCCTTGGTGGCAATCTTCCTCAACTACTCCAAGTACTCTTCGATCTCTTGTCAGACCTGGTTCATGGGTTTGGCTTTGGTGAGCGAGCCAACTGATGGGATCTTGTTTGTTTTCACGAAGACATCCAAACTAATGAATAATCGTACATACGAGGCCTAAATGTTACCAATAAATGATGCGAGTTGATTGATGTTCTGAATCAATATTCGAACTTTCGCTCTCTCCATCTCTGCATGTGGCTTCATTTTCTTCCCCAAGTCAAGCAGTGTCCCTTTGTATCGCATTGTCCATTCTTGCACATAGGTATTGGCAGCATGTACATTCCTCGAAGTTTTAACAAAATATTTTCTTTTTCGTTCCAGGCTATGCAAATGGAAAATTTCTTTATGTACAATCACAAACTCCTCATAGAGGTTCTGCATGGTTTCTTGAAGTGTTAATACTTCGGAAAGTATCACTTTTCTCATCTCCTCCAAGTAGACCTTTGCAGAAAATGTGTTATGTGTTGTTGCACAGAGTTGTTCTACCTCTTGCCTAGAAGCTTGCAATTTTTGTGTGAATTTCTCATTCTCTTTTGTTAAATACTAAATATTTTATGTTTCACTTTTAAAGGCTAGGTTGGCTTCAGGACTTCCATTTCGATTCTTCTTGGTGTACGCCACTATCACCCTTTCTCTAGTGAATGCAGGTGATGCATGATCATCTGGAAAATGCTTCCTACGTGATTTTATAATCCTCTTTTGGAACTCATCAAATGACAGATTGTACACATACATTACTAGATCATCATCTAGAGAAACAACAACCCCTTCTTCAGTCTGAGATAACTCTGTTGCTTGAGGTGGTGGAAAATGAGTAGTGACCTGTGGTGTGCTCAGCATCAAGTCAACATTTTCATTTTGTAGCTCTTGTTCCATCTCCATGTCTGTAACTTCAATCAAATTCTCAATCTGCTGAGAAAGCTCCTGCTCCTATATTTGTTTACCCTCCTCCTCAGTTGCTGGTTGGTTTTGTTCCATCTCTTCAACCTGTATTGACATTATTTCTTCTTCTATGGCGCCTTTTGTTAGCTCCCTATAATACTAGTGTATTCCCTTATTATTATTGTCATTTTAGCCCCTTATTGTTAGTTTTGTGCCCATGTTGTCCCCATATTGCTATTACTGTGCCCCATAGAAGCCCACTATTGTTATTGTTGTGCCCTTACATTATTATTGTTATGTCAGCTTTGATTATATTGTGACCCCTTAGACTCTTATATATAGAAAGGAGGCCTTGTCATTTGTATCATCCAAGAATTGTTTATTTGTGTAATGTGAAGGAGGTTTCCTCCGTGAAAAGGTTGATTTTGAAGTCATTGATCTATATTTTCTTCTATTTTGTGAGCTGGTTGCATAACAATTGGTATCAAAGCTTTGGATTCTAGGGTTTTGCTGCTTCAAATAGGTCATCATGGAATTTTTGCTATAACTTTGTTTCTACAAAGTTTCAGAAATTGACGTTAAAACCAATTTGAGTTGAAAGCTTTATGAACCTTGTGTACGAATTTAAAATATTGTCTCACTATATTTTCAAAGATATGATCCAAGAATGTTAAGGTTTTCGCATGCTTCCGAATTATATCCCAAACAGGTGACCTAGGGGAACTCGTCATAAATTTCTCTCTGAGCATCTGATTTAAATTTCATAATATGCTACAAAAATAAGAAGGAATCTATTTTTATGTGGATCATTTCCAGGTCCAAAGATTGAAACAGTGACATGTGGCACTTCTTACAATTTCACTCTACTGAACCAGTCTATAATCAGGTCATCATGGGAGATTTGGAATAACTCTTACTTGGAGAATCCAATCTTAATCATACTTGTGGGGTTAGAAAGAGGACTTAGAGGGCTACCTCAGGACAAAATTTTAGACCTTGGATATTTGAAATTACAGAGATACAATAGATTCAATATCGAGATCCTACAAATCGAAAAAAGGTGTGTAGTCTTTTTAAAATTTTGAATAAGTTTGGTTTGAAAATTTTTGTTTGAAGGAATTCAAAGGGCATAGTGAAGCATAATTATCATTAATTGATGCCCCAAAGAAAGAAAATGGAAAAACCTAGTAAGAAACCTAAAAGTTGTAGCATGACTCATGAATAAGAGGAAGAAATGCAACATGATATATCAAAATTATGAGACCAAGTGAAACAAATTTCACTCCCACAAAAAGTAACAGAAGCTAAGATGGATGGTTTAAAGAAAGGCATGGAAACTAAGATGAATGACGTTGAAGCTATGATGAATGGCATGGAAACTAATATGAATGGCATGGAAGCTAATATGGATTGTGTGGAAGCTAAAATGGATGGTTTAGAAGTAAAAAATGAAGATTTGAAGAAAGAAATGGAAGGTCTGAAAGGAGGTTTGGCAAAGTTTCTACAATAAATTATTCCTAATGGAGAAAAGGTAGTAGAGGAAACTCATAATGAGAACAAAAAAAATGTTAGTCATGATTTAATGGACTCTAACGTTGGATTGAAGACCTACCATGTTCCAAATATCAATATCGGGAAGTTTTATGGCAAGGATCACGTAACATGGATACTATAGATGGAGCAATATTTCAATCTCCATAATGTGAAAAACACACAAAAGGTGTGCATTGTGACTTGATATTTGGAACCCAATTAGTTTGTATGGAATCGATGGCTTTGCTCTCATAAACAAATTGTCACTTGGGCAATTTTTATGGGATAAATGATAACACATTATGAGGATACAAAAAGCAACACCTTTTCTAGCCAATTGATAAATCTCAAACAAAAGGGTTCAATGGTGGAGCACATTGAGTACTTGAAAAAATTGAATATAAGGGTAAATTATATCCAGAGGATCATAGGATTGATGTGTTCATAAGGACTTTAAAGGATAGCATCCAATATGAGGTTCACCTTTGGGAACTTGATTCATTGGAGAAGGCATTTCAGTTGGCAAGAAAAATTGAAAGAAAAATTATGGCAACAAGGAAGCCTGCCAATCACAACTATAAATATGGAAGTGCTTTTGCCCCTTGCCTTCCATAACCTACAAGGTTGAAACCACAACAATTGGAAGAAAAAAGAGTGAAAGGGATTTTTTATAGTTGTGATATAAAATACACTAAAGGTCATAAGTGTGTTGAGAAGAAATTATTTTACATAGATTGTGAAGAGGAAGATGTAAAGGAACAAGAAACATCAAAATAAAATGATACACACTAGGAACAAACTATAGAGAAAGAAGAAATGAATCTGACCATATCTTGTAATGCATTGGCTAGAATTACCATTCCTCAAACTATCAAGATAGAAGGAAATATCAAGAAGAAAAAGGTAATAGTGTTGATTGATTTGGGCAGTACCCATAATTTTATTCATTGTAAGCTAACGAAGGAAATGAATTGCTTCCTATATCCAGCACCAGAGTTTCAAGTGATGGTTGCAAATGGAGGAACCATAAATTGCTCTGGAAAGTGCCATAATATCAACCTATCCATGGGAGAATATGTGTTGAATATTCCAATTCTTTCCATTCCAATGGGTGGTGTTGATTTTGTACTAGTAGTCCAATGGCTACAATCTTTGGGTATGATAGCTTTTAATTTTCAAGAAATTTTCTTGAAATTTTTTCAGAAGGCAAAGAAGTTGAATTATGGGGTATGAAAGGGAAACCGAGAAATATAATCAACTCTAACGGCCTGACAAATCTTCTAAAGAAATAACATTATGGCGTAATTGTACAATTATGTTCACCAGAGGTTCCCACATCAAAATCATCTATTTCTCCATATCTCCAAAAATTATTGGACAATTATTCCAAGGTATTTGAGACTCCCAAATGCCTCCCACCTATTTGTGATCATGATCATGCTATTCATTTGATTCCAAGAACTGTTCCTTCAAACATCAAGCCTTACAGATATTGTTATGCCCAAAAGAGTGAAATTGAACATATGGTTGCAGAAATGCTAGAGACTGGTATAATTCAATCTAGTCAAAGTTCTTTCTCTGGTCCAGTAGTATTGGTGCACAAGAAGGATGTATCATGGTGCATGTATCCATATTATAGGGAGCTCAAAATCTCACTATTGAAGATAATTTTCTCATGCCTTTCATTGATGAATTATTGGATGAATTGCATGGAGAAATTTACTTCACCAAGTTGGACCTTCATTCAGGATATCATCAAATTAGAATGAAGAATGAAGACATTCTAAAAACAACATTTAGAGCTCATGAGGATCATTATGAATTTTTGGTGATGCCTTTTGGCCTTACCAATGCACCTTCTACATTACAAGGTTTGATGAATTCCATTTTCAAACCCTAAGAAAATTTGTGTTAGTATTTTTTGATGATATACTAATCTACAACAAGTCTTGGAAGGATCGTGTTCAACATATTGATAGAGTGCTAAAACTATTGGAGGAGAAACAATTATATGCAAAAACCTCCAAATGTTTCTTTAGAGTACAAGAGGTGGAATATTTAGGTCATATTGTATATCATGAAGGTGTTAAGGTAGACCCTAGCAAATTTAAATCCATTAAGAAATGGAAAATCCCCACATCCATAAAGCATCTGCAAGGATTTCTCGAGTTGACATGGTATTATTGCAAGTTTGTTAAGAATTATGGGAGAATAGCAGCACCTCTAACAACATTACCGAAGAAAGATACATTTTCTTGGACTCTAGATGCAACGAAAACCTTTTAACATCTTAAAGAGGCAATGTGCCAAGCACCGGTCTTCGCTACGTTGGACTTCACAAAAACCTTTAATGTGGAATCTGATGCCTCAGGAAATGGAATTGATGTTGTTTTAATGCAAGAAGAAAGACCCATTTCTTTTGAAAGTCATCCAATCAAAGGAAATTATTTACACAAAGTTATTTATGAGAAGGAAACTTTGGCAATACTACATGCACTTAAGAAATGGCGACCTTAACTAATGGGAAGACACTTCAAGGTAAAAACAAATCATGATAATCTTAAATACTTTTTAGAACTAAGACTATCTTCAGAAGAGTAGAAAAAATGGGTCACATAGATGTTGAGTTATGAATTTGAAATCATCTACAAAAAAGGGAAGCAAAATGTTGTTGCAGATGCACTCTCAATAAAGCATGAGGATGTGGAAGCATTACCTTATTCCATTTCTATTATCCAACTAGATTGGATAAAGGAAGCAAGGGATGAATAGAAGAATGATGAAGAAGTGTGGGAACTCATTCAAAAGTTGCAGAAACATCCCAGTACATCTGATACTTTTGACTGGAAAAATGATTCGTTATGGTACAAAGATCGCTTATACATCTGTAATAATTCCCATCTCAAACAAAAGATTCTTCTGGAATTACACACCTGTCCCTTAAGAGGGAATTCGTGATTTTTAAAAACTTACCACAGGGTTAAGAAGGAATTTTTTTGGGATGGCCTTAAATATGATATTCAAAAGTTTGTGGCGGAATGTTTGTTTTGCCAAAAAAATAAAGTTGATACAATTAAGACCCTAGGCCTATTACAACCTTTATCCATTCCAAGTCAACGTTGGGAGGAGGTTTCAATGGATTTTATCACAGGTTTACCCATGTCTGAAGGAAAGAGTGTCATCTTGGTGGTATTTGATAGACTTACCAAGTATGTAGACGTTTGTGCATTGTCTCATCCATTTAAAGACAGTACTGTTGCTACTGCATTTATGGAAACAATTCAAAAGCTACATGGAAACCCAAAGATTATTGTATGCGACAAAGATCATATTTTCACTGGAAATTTTTGGACAGAATTATTTTCTTGTCTCGATACTTAGTTAGCTCATAGCCCATCTTATCATCCTCAATATGATGGAAAAACTGAGCTAGTGAACAAATTTTTGAAAGGATATCTTCATTGCTTTGCATATGATAAACAGAGACAATGGGTCAAATGGTTGCCTTTGGCTGAATGGTGGTATAACACTTCCTTCCATACTGCAACAAAAATGACCACATTTATGGAACTTTATGGATATCATCCACCGTCCATCACATCATATTTAAGAGAAAATTCTGAGGTTCAAGTAGTGGAAGATCACATCAAGCATCAACAAAAAGTTCTCCAACTCTTAAAGGATAACCTAACTTTGACGCTAAATAGAATGAAACAACAGGCATATCAACATCATAGTGAAAGAAGATTTGATGTAGGTGACTTGGTATTTCTAGGACTACAACCATACAAACAAATGTCCCTGAAGCAAGATAATAAGGATAATAAATTATCACCAAAGTATTATCATCCATATAAGGTGTTGCAAAAGATTGGTACTATGGCATACAAATTGGAACTTCCTACATCTTCCCGAGTGCACCCAATTTTCCATGTTTCATGTTTAAAGAAGGTTATAGGTGACAAGCTCCTAGTTCAAATAATATTTCCAAAACTTGACAAGGAAGGAAAAATCATATTGGAACCTAAAGCAGTCACTGAAGAATGAACTCGACAGCTACGAAATTGATCAATTTTAGAGTATCTCATCAAGTGGAAGAACTTACCCACTAAAGATTCCACATGGGAGGATGAGAATTTTATACAGAAGAATCTAGAACTACTCAAGCATTTAGGAAAACACTTTTTTGAAGGAGAGAGGCGTGTTAGGTGCCTGTAATACTAGTGTATTCCCTTATTATTATTGTCATTGTAGCCCCTTATTATTATTTTTGTGCCCATGTTGTCCCAATATTATTATTATTGTGCCCCATAAAAACCAACAATTAAATTCAAAGCATTATCAAGCAGCAAACTGAGAAACTGATGAGATGGATTTCAAAGTTTTCATCAATAATCAAGGGATACTGGTTGTGGGAACTGCACATTGTGTAGCCCCAGTAGCCAAGGGTGTAGCCTCAGGCTTGAGACTATGTAGTGCACAATTCAGCCTGGGAAGAGACTCGGCCAGACTTCGCATTACGCAGTCTCTATGGCCAAGGTAGCAGGTTGAGCTCTAGAACTACACAATGCATAGTTGGGTGAGCCTGTATTGTGCACTACGTAGTCTCATAGGCCATGCTCTCAGCTTGAGCCTTAGTATTACATAGTGCCCAGCTGGGCAAGGTAAAAACTGGCCACGAAAAGTGCAGATCTACTGTATAGAAGTGTGGGAAATGAGCATAACTGAGGGATGATGTGAGTTTGCAAGTAGATCTAACTAAGTATAGATGAATCCATGTAAATAAAGCGTAGAAAGTTGACAAACAAAAGGAAAATCAAGTATGTGAGGAGAGTCGCTGCAACAGCAACCATCAGTGCAAAAATAAGAAAACTAATGCAACACTTGTGAAAGGAAAATGACAACTTAGAACAACACTTATTCAAACTAAAATAAGTTGAAATGCCTGTAACCATGAAGAGAAATAAGAAAAACAACACTCACCCAAGAGAAATGACAAAAAGTGATAGAAAAAGTGGCAAAATACGATAAAAGTGAAACTCTCTTGGAGAATTGATGACCACCACACTGAAGGTTCCTTGATCTCCTCGGGAATGATAAAGCTCCAAGATGAAATGTGAAAATGAGCTCTAGATGCATCGATTAAGTAGATTTGAGCGAATTATGGTTTATGATGTGCATGCCTAAAATCAAGGAAATAGTGACACTTGGCGGAAGTTTCTAAAAATAATGAGTGAGCCTCCTTCGGGATAATAATAATGGATCATTATTTTTTAGGGATGATTTTTCCCTTTTTTTCTTTATTAATTTTTTTCTTTTCCAGGGAAACTTGCCATGCATGCTACTGGGAAATATTGCGCAATTATGTGGAACTGGGCAACTTTCTCGCTCAGTGCACTGCATAGTTTTTTAGCTTAGTGAGGGATTGTGCGGTTTCTAGTCTTAGTGTTAGGCCTCCTTCCATGACTGCACAATTTCTAAGCTGAAAGCTTACTACCATTCTGAACTGCATAATTCCAATCATCAACACTGCTTGCCCTCAAGGATTGTGTAGTTTCTGGAGACAATCCCAAAACTGTTGTAAGACCAAGTCAGGAGATTAGCTTGTGAGTTAGAAATATCATTCAAATGTGGAAACAAGAAAACATAAGCACAAATGAAAAAGATAAGTCTCAGTCAAAACATGAATACTTGAGGATAGCACAAGGTAAGCTCTTATGGATAGGAAGGAAGGCTCCAAAATTGAAGCATAGGAAAAATTTTGGAGGGTGGTTGTAGCCCTCACAACACTTTCACATAGTGGGCATGTAGTACTCTTCCATCACATCCTCTACAGTTCTCTCTCACACTAGTCTATCTTCGGAGACCTTTACCGGGGTCCCTTGCCTCAGAAAACTTGTGAGAAAGTAGATTTCCTCCACCTCTATGTTTATCACATGTCCTTTTATTTCAAAGTGTTACTTTGTACGATCCCACAATTAAAGGATTATCTCCAACAATCTAGGAGACCCTTTCATGTTTTGCGTTCTCAAGAACTTTAGAAGACTATAATTTCATAAGGATGCCATTATCCCAAGATCTGCCAATAGAACTTCATCATCAACCTCAAGTTCTTTTTCCCTCCAATCCAACATATTGCAATCCTTAGAAACTTGTCATATAAAACATCAAAATGCATCCATATGCAAAAACCTAAGTCCAACATAGACTTACCCTCTTCTAGATATGAGAAAAACTTGCTTCAATGCTCTGCCATAGAGAAAAAGTTGAACTAGAGGGACCAAGAACACTCTGTCTATTTCCCAGTGGAGCATTCAAGGGCCTAAAAGTTATCCTTTTTCTCTATAACAATGTGTTGGAGCACACTTGATTTATGTAGAGTGTCCCTAGCACAAGATTTTTAGGTAAACCCAAGGTAAAACTTGCATGAAATGAAAGAGGAGATTAAGAGAATTGACAAGGTGCTCACATAATCTAATTTCATGCCCTGATGCTTCTGTGATTCGAAAAAAAATCATGACTGCAAGAGGGTTTCTCCAAAGTCTGGATCATTATGGGTCCCAAATAAACATAATGGTAAAAAATTTCCTCTTCTGTATGGAGAAAGTAGTTCCAAAATATCTACTTTCACATTGACCATACCTCTTTATGTTAGGTATTTCATTTTTGGGGGCCTTTTCGTGTCTTTATATTATTCTATTATGCTAATAATGACTCCATAATGAAATTTTGACTTTTACACAAGAACATGGAGCATTCACCACCTTTACTACAGTCTTGAGGTTTATTGTCAAAATGCACATATAGGGTTAGGATACACATCAATTTTTCCACTACATTTTTTACCTTTCCCACCTTGTTTCATTATTCCTTAAGACCCACCTCATCAAGTTGTGGCATTAACCATGTCCTTTTTCATGTCGTAACTTGTGCAGTAGAACTCACCCTTCATGGGCACCCTTGAATAGCACCTGATTACGAATTTGGTGGCCCTGTTGTGTTCATTACTAGATCAAAGTATCTTCTTTAGTGTTCACAATGACATGGATATTGAACCCCATGCCTCTCTTTGTTTATTATTTTTGGTCATCTATTTCCCTTAAAGGGGGGTCCCTACTATTTTTATTATTTCTTTTCGGTCACATATGCTTATGTTCATCAATGTCTTGTTAGATTTTTTCATAACGCTATTTTCCTTCAACTCACTTTCTAACCTTGTAGCCATGTTGACCATTTTCCTTACCATTAGTATTCCTCCATCTTGCGACATATCTCACCCTTTACAAAGGACTACTGTGAGAAGTGGATTTCCATTGCTAGACAGTTTGCCACTACCTCTTTCTTTGCTTAGGTTAGTTTTTTCAACCTTGGGACAAGATGCGTATCATTATCTCGCTCATCTCTCTAGAATGAGCTTCCTTTTGGCCTTATTTTCATGCTCATTAAAAAATGAAAACCATGAGCTTATTTTGCACTCTTTTTTGGCTCATTAAATTACATGAAAATGTCGATTTATTTATATTCTTTCCTACTCATTAGCCAATATGAAGGTCAAAGAGAAGTATCTTATTTATTCTCACACTCGTTAAACCATAAGAAATACATGAGTGCACTTTTATCTCTTTTTAGGCTTTGCTATAAAACTCCTAAAAAGGACACCAAACCAAGAATTCTTTTACCCTTTTTTCAAGTTCGTTAGAACTAAATGAAAATGACATTATTGAGCTTACTTATGTTCTCTTTCATGCTCATTAAACTATCAAGGAAATCATTTATACAAAAATGGAAAGGGGGGAAGAGTCTATTATCCTTTATTTTATCATGGCAGTTATCAGTCTCCCTTGAGCATGGCACTCATTTGATTCATTCTCTTAAAATTGGCATCTCTCTCTATTTAGAAACACACCATCAATATGAGCCAAGTCACTCTAATATTGAGTTAGTATGTCATATGATTGGTTACCCTTCCAGTCCCTGGGTTTTGGTGATGCCTCCTATGTCACCATTGTGTATGCATGTTATTCTTCAATCCAAGCTACCAAATTCATATTTTTTTCATGCCATTACATGTTCAAGAGAAATCCTTGTCAAACTGAGCCATCTATAATATCATTCTACCTTTTGTGTCGGTCACCTCTATGTCATTTGTGCATCATTTCTTTAGCTACTACCATCAAAGACCTCATCTTGGTGTCACTTTCATATTGATTGATGGGGGATACATCAAGGCTCGCCTTCAGTGGACCTCTTCCCATCGACAACAACACCTTATCCATGGCATGGATCTAGAAATAGTCCATTACCTTGGAGCTTGCATTCCTCAGTGATAGGATTCCTCATGATTGATAGTGGGTCTTCCCCACTGGCCCATGTTGACCAATTCTATGAGTGCTTGATATCAATTCGTTCATTTGTACTCATTATATTGTGCTAAGTACCTTCAGAACATTTTATCATCATTGGTTGTCTTCATCATGTTTGTTAAAAAGATTCCTTAATGCCTATTAATTAGACAATCTCCTTGCGTGCTCAACATCATCTCATTCATTTACATGTAGTCGATTCATGCCATCAGGATAAGTTGAGAACCTTGGGGCATGAGGCTACCTCACTAAAACATATCCCCCTGCCCCTAATTTTTGTTCAAGAATTTACTATGTACTTTGAGGGCCATCATTGGGGTACTCACATCAGTGTCCAACCTTACTAATATATATTGTGACAGAGATATACATTGCATCATGACTAGTCCTCGATGACATGATTTCACAGTATGTTGTGTAAGTGCTTATGATTTATTATTTAAATACCAAGTATGGGTATGCATACTTAGGGATGTACTTTATAAGTGTCTTACTATTATTTTCACAACCTCCTACAGGTTGAATGCAAGGAAATTTTTTAGGTTGGAAATTTATCTTGAAGTTCAGAAACATTGGCGAAATTTATCTTGAAGTCCCTAATATGCAAACTATAAAATGTTTATTGATATATTTGTGTGATTATTCAAATTTATAATTATTTTATATGTAGTTTCTATATAATGTTGGAAAAAATTTAGGTAAAATAATTATATGTTATGAAATTTGGGCAAATCATTTTTAGAAAAAATGGAAATTTGTGAATCTTTTGTTTTTCGGAAAAATCATGGAAAATTAGCCCACCTACGAATATTAGCCCCTAAATTTTTCCACGGTCCAATGTTTGTGGTTACCATCCTTCACCTAGATCACCAAGATTATTATAATGTATTTCAACCATCATTTTCTCTTTTAATCTCATATATTATGGGGCATCTATTATAGGTCAAAATGTCACCCCCTTGGTTTTGTTAGGAAAGAACATCACATTGAAGACTAGAACACAGAAATGATTCCATGGAAACTTCATAAAAACTAATGTTTTTCACCTTGAATGCTCCTCAAACACTATTAGACAACATTGTTAGGCCTAACAATGCTCCCAATGGCTTCATAGGGAGAGTTGAAGGGCTCAACAACTCTCCAATTACTCAACAAAAGATAGTTGAAGTGACAGTGCGAATGGATTAGAGCAAACGGGGTCAAATTTGATCACCTTTCAAAAATAAGGATGAAAGGACCACATAAAACATGGTCAAAAAAGTGTCTAGGTGCAATGTGATCACTCCTCCAAGATATCAATAAAAGTAATGCCCTCCATGGAACAAGAGGGGAGAAATCTAAGATAACAATGTGTCGTCAAATCAAATGCTTATGGTTTTGCTTGCGATGAGCCATAGACATTGTATGTCTTGACAATGAGTTGTGGTGAGAGGAGAACCATGGATTGAAGATTGTAGAGAAGTTATTTTGTAATACTATGGCATAATGCAACAATCTATCACACCCCCAGAAAATTATTTTTCTCTTTTTATTTGAATTCGGTTTATAACGTCAATGATAATGAGTGTTGCAGGAAGATGGGTTTTGTGAATTGTTGGTGTGTAGGAAATTAACACAGGGAACTGAGGGGCAGGGATCTCCAACACATCTCCATCCACCTATAGGAAAAGGGTGCACAATATAACCCTTTCTCTTGTTTATTATTTTTCATGCATATGTGTGATAGTGGGTTAAGTAGGTTGTAAACTTATTGTCTGTGGCAAGCCCTGTGTAAACCTATGGGATAAAAGTACTCAATCACTATTGAGGAAATTTCCATAAAACACGAGGTTTGTGCCATTGCACATGAAAAAGAGATTTTAATTTTAATAGTAGAGGTGGAACTAAGTGTCATGAGAACGAGACTTATGTCATTGAACATGATAAAAATACTATGGAGGACACATTATATTATCAAAATTACAAGACTTATTTTTTAGTAATCATTGATTGACTATCAATTAATGGTCTAGGATTTATGTGCATGAAATGTTGAGATGAATATAGTTAAAAATGTCCTATTCTTTTAAATTGAATTAATATTATGTAAATTCAGCATATGTTTCAAAATCTCTATTTACTTGGTTTTCAATTTGGGTCTCTAATAAAATTTGTGTCAATGAATACATTATAATAGGAGTATGTTGGTATTTGGCTTCTTGTAAAGAAATTATTTGGTTTGAAGAAATAAAATGAATGACACAAATTTTAAATTAATATGTGTGATTACAATTAATTTGAAATTTAATTCTTGTAAGAAATAAAGATAGATGAAAAATGTGATAAATAGCTCTCTCACCACTGAGGGTAAGTTATATTTCTTCCCCTATATGTTTTTCTTTGTAATCCCTATTTCATAGTTTGATAATTTTCCCTTTAAAAATAACCCATACCAAAGGTATAGAGGAATAGTTTTCATCATCATGAGTTCAAGGTGGGTTGTTGTGACGACTCATGGTCATAATAACTTTTAAAAAAATGATAAATTGTCACCATTTTTAGGCTAGTTTAGTAATGAATAATCATTGTTATCAAGATTAAACTCGAGATTATGGATAACACTTCTGCATTTCATTGGAAATGGTTTTTAGATGACAAATTTGAGGAACCAGGGAATAAGGATTACATGGTAAATTGCATCCCTTAAGTGTTGATATATCAACATCTAAGCGTCGATCTAATTGCATGAACATTAATCTACAACCAATGAAAGAATTGATATATCAACATCTTCTCTAACATCCACTCCGAGGATCTAGTCTTTATAAGTTGGTAAGATGTTGATATAACAACACTAGGCACCATTAAAATGATGTGTTTAGGATGTATCTAGATAAAAAATGAATCGACATATCAAAATATAGAAATGTAGATATACTAAGAAATTTAAAAAGTTCAATATTTCAACATGTCAGCAATATCAACATTATTTTTGGACTCGAAATATAGGATGGTTGAACCAACCATTCATCATTTGGGTATTTATGCACCATTTCTCGTACCCTCTAAACCTTGGGGAATATATCAATTTGGATTTCATCTCAGGTTTACGCATGACCAAGCCACAGGGGCTTCACTGGGGGAGCAATACCATACCACGTGCATTCATATTGGGGGATATATATTGATTTGAAAATGACATAATATATTGAGCATATAATAGGGAGTAAAGGGTTTTTATATTGGCAGGTATAAAAAATGGCACTGAAAGTTAATGAAAAATATAAAGGGGAATAAAAAATGTTAATGAAAAAATGGATACCTACAATATCTAGTGAAGGTAGGGGTTTTTTAAATTGGGAAGGTGTATTGGGTTTGCATTGGTAGGGGGGTTACATAATGTGATTTTTAAAGGTATTTTCCAATATGTAGTCAAATTAAGGGTATTATTTAGTATGCCATGATCGCACGTGATATGTCAAAGGTTCATTGAGTGAAGCCCCTGTGGACCAAGCACTAGCTTAATTTTGTATTAGTTATTGTTAGATCATTCCTCTAAAATGGCTATCATGTCCCTTAATAATCTTGAGTACTGCCACAAATCTTAATGTCACTAATCTATATTTCATCCATATATGGTCCCATTTTGGTTAACCATCTTTTGTAGTGTCTTATTGTGATTCTTTATTTCTTGTTAATTTTTTGTATGGCTATGGTCAATGCTTGCTCCTAACTCAAGCACTCTAATACATTCCACCCTCATATTGATGGCCAACAAACATAAATAGTCCACATAACATTAGTTCATCTTTACATATGTATATAATTATGCATTCCATGGAAACTTGGATGAATTTACACATTATACTCAAGGTTCTTACAATAGAGACTAGCATAATCCCAATGAGCATAGTCCTTTCAATACATGTTTTCATTTCCAACCATCCAAATATATTGATGTCTCATTCCTAAAGCCCTCAACATCCTATGCTCCTTAGATTTCCAAAAAACAAGATTGAGTGCCCACCTTCATTAAGACAATTCCATGAATACATAAACAAGTGTAGTATGTCTTGACATGCTAATAACATATATACAAGAAAAGACTTGATGCACAATGAGTTCTTCACTCTTCCCAAGTAGGATATCAAGTTTTGTTATAACTATATAAATACAAATTTAAATATCCTCATCAAAAGATCAAGACATTTCGATATGTTCCTTATTCCTTTGTAAACATAATTGATGATAATACTTTCCATCTTGGTCTGCTACCTTATTCGGAAATGCATCCATTGTTTAATGAGATATGTTATTCATCATTGTTTAAACGAAAACCTATAGTTTCAATCTCTACAAACTTGGACCCAAAATACTTGGCACCAATTAACTTTTGAAGAAATCAACAATATGTAGCTCAATTCTACTCAGTAGGAAAGCCTTGCTTCATTTTTAAGAACATGATTCATAACACATCAAAAACTGAGAATTTAGTTTCCAATGATAATATCCATGGTTTATTGTTTTTAAAGAGAGGAGAAATGATAATTTCACAATAACCATGAAATGCCATAGCTCAAAAATATCTATTAAGGTTGTTGTTTGGTCTTTGTTAATGAACCAAAATGCATAAGGAAAGAGTTATTTGGCTTTTTAGCACATCAATAAATTACATTGCACATGATTCAATTCATCTCCTACTCATTTGTAACTAATCTCATCATTATAAATTTAATAACATAGAAAAATTTTAACTAATGAATTGTTTAATTTTATTAGAATATTCTTTAACCATGATTTATTATAATTTATACAATCTTTTATCAAATTATAGATTTTTCAATTCTTCAACCACGTGTTTTAATCCATGTAAAATCGAATTTCTTATTTAAATTATCTCTTTTCGATAATTAATGAGATATATTACATTAAAAAGTAAGAAATATACGTTTTTATAAACTTTAACAAAATCATTATGAAAAATGACAAGTTATCCCATAAATAAAAAAGTAATATCAAACTAATCAAACCTTTGCCTCTATAAATCGCTACCTTTGCCTCTATAAATCGCTATCAATTGAAACATTTTGTAAACAAGTTCCATATGAAATAAATGTGACGACTGAACTCTCTTTGATTGTGTAATGAAGATGGACTAGAAATTGTCCCAAAAGATGCAAAGAGACGTTGATAGGTTTGTTTAAGTGGAATGCATTTGTAGACATGATTTGTATTGTTAAGGCATTCTTAGGTGTTAAGTCGTTGGTTTAATTTTCCACCTTAGTTGGGTGTTATTCTTGAACATGAATAGAGGAGGTTACCAAAAAAAAAATTACATTGCCTTCATAAGATAAAAATATACCATGTGGATACCTGTAATGTGGATGCATACACATGGGAAATTGAATATTAACCCAACTAAAAAAATTATTATTATTAAGTAATGAGTTGTTATGTCTTTTTAGCAAATAAAACTTATTGCAAGCAATGGTCTTGAGATGAAAATTTAGTATAATTGGGCTATTCAAACACTTGAAATATGATCTGACTGAATATATGTTTCTACACCTATCTATAATATGGTTATTGAAAAACAAATAATGTGAAAATATTTTGGGTAGCTCGGTGCCATCTTCTTCCTTAAGACTTGTTCAAAATTTTATATAATATTCCAACCGAATCAGCATTCGATCTGGAAAGTAAATGTCCCACTTAAATAAAAGCTCTCCTCTTGTATAGCTCTCAATGGCAAGCTTTTTACATGGGAATTTCTCTAGAAGAGATGTTGGTTCAAGCCTAACCAATTCCCTGTATGTAAATTTAGGAGGAATACTCTCTCCACCTGTTAATTTGTTGTAGCTATACTACTCAGATCGTAGCTATTATTTTGAGGTGTTTTAAGCCCAAAGAAATTTGAGCTAGCCAAAGTCCTTCTAATTGTTTTTTAGTATGGTAAAATTATATTGATAAATGGTAATGATGAATTCATTGGTTTTACTTTCAAAAAATTGAAGGAATTAGAAGATTAGGTATAAAACTACTTTGAGGGATTTGATCCCAAAACCACTGTTTTGCAAATACCAACTTAATGAAATGTTATTTCGTTGGTACCCTGCACAAAGGTTTGATATAAGCAAACCCACTTCTGTAAAGTTGTTAAGCCTTAAAGCCTGAAAGCCTACAACTAAAACTATAATCAACACCCTCGGAATTCCCAACCCTTGATAGAATCAAGATAAAAGGAAGAAAAAGACATAAAAGCACATTCGTGATAGTGAAGTTGAAAACTTTTCATAGTTCATCACCAAACATATTCCAATAAAACCATAATGCAAATCCATAAAAAAAATTAAAGTTTGCAGAGTAGATAATGAAACAGATCAACTACCTGTTTTTTTATTAACAAAGAAGCCTCACATAATTCTGATCTCTCAACCTCAAAAGAAAAGAAATGTATGAGCCTCTGAAATACGGTCCACCACAACCTGATCATTCTTTTATCAAGAAATTCGTTGAACACTCTCAAATTTTCCATGTTTTTTCCTCTCAACCTGGAGTTGGATAAATTGGATATCAATCTTAATTAGCATCAATTTAATCATTTACCCTGCACTTAATTAGCATTTTAGGCTAGGTGAATAATTTTGAAGTAATTTTATGCCCGCCCTTATTCATTTTATACATTTCATGTTGGTCTTAGATGTATCAAAGTGATTATTTATGTCGATTCCATTGAAACTTGCTTGAAGGAACATTCCCAAAAGAAACAATAATGGATCCAATCCATAAAATTGCTAATGTGTTCACTTTTTTTTTATCATGTGAAGAGGAAAACAGTGATTCATTATTACCCTATTCAGTGCCCCGTAGTCTATTCTCAACCACCATTCACCCTATTCTCTAGTCACCTTAGAACCATTCCAGTTTTGAGCATTATAGGTAACCACAATATCTGGCAAGCTGTAATATAATGCAATATAGTTTACTCTAATTTCCAACCAAATCAAAATGCAAGTGCAAGGATTCCCCAACAAAGTGCAAAGGGAATGAAAAACTCGCATTTAATTTGTCAAACAATTGCTGAAATATGCAAGAAAGAGTCAAGAATGAAGACAAAGTTGTCTTTGAATTTTCAAATGGATAAGATTCACTCACGTGAGTGCATGATTATAAAAAATAATTAAACACTTATCATTCACAAGTCTCAAGCTTGCTTGAAATGTAAAACTCTTTTGTGAGTCCAGAGCTTTGAAAAGATGAAGAGGCTTAGTCAATAGAGGAAATGATAGGAGATAGGAAGGCCAAGAGCCATGAATCAGTGTTATAAAAAGAAGCTTGCTCTTCAAGCAAAGGGGGGTTCTTTTGGTCATTGTAAGTTATCTTGGTGATTAGCTAGTTGTTGTTATACTATTGCAAAATGTAATTGTGTGAACTATCGTCTCTTTCTTAGCCTTATCGATGCCTGTGGATATGAGTATAGAAATTTCAAACTATTTTCTTATTTTATGCTTATTCTCACTCATATTTTGGCCTGTTAACTTAGTTCCATAATAGGGAGGTTCATTACAGTGTTGAACTTCCTAATGCCTTGAATCTCAAACTATGTGTAGAATGTAGTTGTAAACTATTTTCTATATTGTTTTATGTTTACTTTGTTTCATTTCTAGCCTACTTGAGTGACAATGTAGTGTGCTTCGACATTGAACTACAACTAGGTCTCCTCCCAGATTTAAGTACGACAACAACTATGTAGTATGAAGCATTATTATCTATCTCAAAACACTGTTGCAAATCAGGAAGGGAAAGCACAAAAGTTGAACAAAGGAAATCCTTGAGCTTCTAAAAAGTCAGCATCCAAGCTCCATGAGAGCCACTTTTATTTGTCAAACAAATTTAGTAAGCAAGCCAGAAATCTGACCTCATTTGGATTTGTATGCACAACAAATTCATCAATAAGCAAGGACAGATATAAAACTACTCGGGTCATGCAATCTCTATGTCAAATAGCTCACTATCAATCTACAAACTCTGGTAAAATTGATGTTGGGAGAAAACAAGTTTTTTAAGAGAGGTGGTGGTAGAGAAATCATTGTGCCAACATATTTAAGAAAGCAATTCAAAGAATGTGCATGTTGGGCCAAGTATATGCCCACAAATTAAGGTATTGTGGATTTGGATGGATAAAATAGACATGATAACCAATAAGACCTTGGTTAGCTGGTGAAATAGGAACGTCTCAAACCTACCAAAGGTTTTAATCTTCAAAACACAAGTTTTCCAAGTCATGAACTACTTACTTGATCACAGAGTGGGCCATGGGCAAATTTGGGCAAACTTATTGCTTCTCAATTGTAGGGATCTTTTGATTTGAGATAGGATGGAAATCTTTGTGCAAACAACAAAGGTTTCATCTTCCATCAATTAGTGCCAGATATAGAGATACAAATCTTACATAATGCAAATCCTAGGTAAATTTGGCAGAATACATGTCAGATAGAGAAATACAAATCCTACACAATGCAAATCCTAGGTAAATTTGGCAAAATACATGCCAGAGAGAGAAATACAAATCCTACACAATGCAAATCCTAGGTAAATTTGGCAAAATACATACCAAATACAAATCCCACAGAAATTTGGCTGAATATATACCCCACCTCTAGCTTCTCGATTGCAAGATATTTCCAAGTGGCATGGATCTGGTTCTTTCAATTTGAAAAAAGGATCTTACCTAGTTACATGAATATGAATATTTCTATTTGTGATAAGATAGGAATCTTTGACTTTGCGAATAAGTATGGTATTGACATGATACCGAATAAAACATAAAAGATAACTAAAAATTCCAAAAAAACAACAATAATGAATCCAATCCATAAAATTGCTATTGTGTTCATTTTTTTTTATCATATGAAGAAGAAAATAGTTATTCATTATTACCATATTCACACAGTAAGATGTTTCCCTTTGAAATCGACTTTCCTCTTAGGTTACGTGTACATTTCTGAGAATTTAATTTTAGTGTTAGATGATTAAAATAATCTTACTCATCCAATTGATTAGAGCTGTATACATTAGTTAGAGATTTAACTACAAATCGACCCAGCAGATCGACCTCACCCGACCTAGCAAATCGACCTAGTTGGAACAACGAGAAGCAGATTCAGGTACTGAAGCCTCCATTTGATTTCATTGTTGTCACGGATGTTGTTTATTTGGAGAATACTATGGAGCCTTTGATTTCCACCGTAAATGCCCTTTCTGGAGCGAATACTGTAATTCTATTAGGTTATCAGATACGATCTCCAAAAGCCCATCAGCTTTTTTGGCAGATTTGTCCTAATTATTTCACTGTGGAGAAAGTACCCCATGAGGATTTGCATCCGGATTATGCGTATGAAGAAAATGATGTGTATATTCTCAGGAAAAAAATGACCTAAGTGTGGGTAAAACAAGGTTTTCCAGGGTTTAGCGGTGGGGTGCAAATTGTATATGGGTTATAAAGTAGAGGGCGCATAAAGTACCTGGCCCTGTTATGCAAAAACTCTGATCAGATTGCCACTGGGGAAATCTTAGGCAGATCCTATTGCCGAAACTGGGTTGTCCAATTTTGTTCCGTGGCAGGATAACATTGCAGCTTTTGAAGTCGACATTCTTCTTTATGTGTACGGAGCATGAAGCCTCCCGGGCGAAAGGCGGCCAAAGAAGGCCAGAAAAAGGGTCACTATCATCTCCTTAACTCGTCATCGTCTTTATTTTCTTTATTTTCCAGATGGCAATGATTGGTTTGCGCAGTCAAGACTATGGAACACCGGCATTTATATTTGCTACTTCTTTGCTTTTGAATGGGGATAATGCTCTGGCATTGCAAGTCTGGGTTTTGTTTTTTATGGTTCTGTTATAGCTCATGAATGGGGAACTTTGAATGCAGCCTTTTGAGTTTTAGCTTTTGATTCTAATTGTATGTGTTTTGTCTGGTGTTGGGTTTAGGGGGCATGGGGCTTTGAAACAGTTTTTTGAGGCTCGCACTTTCATTCCTATGGCGTATATGTTTCTAGAATTGGATTCGAGGCTTGTGGATTGGTACTCTATTTTTCAAATTGCTTATATCATTTTAAACCTATTTTATTTTTGTTATAATTTTGAGAGGGTTTAACTCATTTAGCTGTTTGGATTGGAACAAATTGAAATGATGCAAGTATCATATTGCTCTTCGGAATTCTCTAGAATGAGGTTAAAATTGTTACAGTATTATTTTTTTATTGCAGCCTGTTTGGCTTTATGGTACCCTATAGCTTATTTTTATCGAACTGATAATAGCATCGCAAACTCGTGTTCAGTTTTAAATCATGATATTGTATCTGTTCTCGATTTCTAAAGACGTTGGAATGAGCCTCCTCAACTGTTGTGGTTTTAATTGATTATGTAATCAGTGTTAAATTGTGAGGGTATACATGTTTGCAGTTTTTATTGATTTTAGTAATTTCTCCAGTAGGGATGTATCCTCTCTTGTTGGCTTTTATAGAAGGGGGTTGTGTGATTTGGTTTTATATATAGAGAAGTGCTTCTTTTTTCATTTTAAGTTATTATACATACATAAAAAGTATAGCTTTTTCTTAGTTTTCAGAGTGGTTTTTGGAATGTTTTGAATCATCTAATTGGAATCAAACAAATTTATCCATAGGTTAAATTAGCAAAGATCAAACACATTCAAGATGAAGGTAGAAAAATCTGATCATAAGTTAAAATAGTAGAGATTATGTTTCCAAAGATGAAAAAAAAAAAAATTACTGATCAATATATAGTTTAAAATGGCAAAGATAATCCAAATCCAAACGTGAGACTTAAAATGGCAGAGATCATCCAAATCCAAACGTGAGACTTAAGATGGCAGAGATCATCCAAGTCCAAAAGTGAGACCTAAAATGGTAGATATCATCTGATTCCAAATGTGAGATGAAGATGGAAATAGAAAAAAAATGATCTATCCATAGTTTAAAATGACAGATCATCCAATTCTAAATGTAATTGTCAGAAAGAATGTGACTGTCAGTTTAAAATGGCAAAGAACATCCAATTACATAGTTTAAAATGGCAGAGACATCCAATTCCAAATGTGAATGTTAGAAAATGTGATTGTTAGAAAGAATGAGACTGTCATAGTTTAAAATGGCAGAGATCATTCAATTCCATAATTTAAAATGACAGAGACATCCAATTCCAAATGTGAATGTTAGAAAGAATGTGACTGTCATAGTTTAAAATGACAGAGATCATCCAATTCCAAATTTGATTGTTAGAAAGAATGAGACTGTCATAGTTTAAAATGGTAGAGATCATCCAGTTCCATAGTTTCAAATGACACAGATCATCCAACTTCAAATGTGAATGTTGAAAAGAATGTGACTGTCATAGTTTGAAATGGCAGAGATCATTCAATTCCATGGTTTAAAAGGACAGAGACATCCAATTCCAAATGTGATTGTTAGAAAGAATGTGACTGCCATATTTTAGAATGGCAGAGATCGTCTATTTCTATAGTTTAAAATGACAGATCATTCAATTCCAAATGTGATTGTTAGAAAGAATGTGATTTTCATAGTTCAATTCCAAATGTGATTGTTAGAAAGAATGTGATTGTCATAGTTTAAAATGGTAGAGATCATCCAATTCCATAGTTTAAAATGACAAATAATCCAATTCCAAATGTGATTGTTAGAAAGAATGTTACTGTCATAGTTTAAAATGGCAAAGGTCATCCAATTCCATACTGTAAAATGGCCGAGATCATCCATCTCCAAATCTAAGACGAAGATGGAAATAGAAAACCTGATCTATCCATAGTTTAAAATGGCAGAGCATTCAATTCCAAATGGTGATTCTGTGGTCAGAGAAACCTAGAGAGGTGCATGATTTTGTGCTGCAGAACATTTTAGGAGGTAGTAGTTCTAGTAGGATTCTTTCTTATTCCATTGAGGACTGTATCATAACGAGAATCAACCAACAGGGCAATGCAGTTCATGGATGTTATAAGAATTTGACTAGAGTGTGGGAAGATCTGGGAGACTATGGTAGTGCAAATACACTTTTAATTGATACTTCAAATGTGGCCAGGGTTAGAAATCAAGATGGAAATGTCATTTTCCCCATTCCCTACCAATATCATGTGCAGGCTTCTCATGGGAAACTAGAGACCTATCTCTTGCCTTATTTGGAATGTTTGGAATCGGTGCCATGTATTCCTGAATTTGTAAATAATTTTCCGTTTCACCTGGAGACGGAACTCAGTTGGCAACGGTCTCAATTCGAAGAGGGCAGGGTTATTCCACCACAGAGTCATGGAATTGTAAACAACTGGAATATGTTTCCGAGCAGTGTAACTGAAACTTCTAATTCTCAGTTGCATCAATTTAATACTCAATTCCTTGGGATTAGTAATACTGCCCAACATTTTCCCATTACAAGAACAAACATCTCATTCTCGCAGTCAGTTCCACCTGCTGTTAACTTCGGTATTTTTGAAATGTATCACGGAATCTCATCAAGGGTATTCTTGGGTTTCAATGATCATATACAGAATTATATCAACATTAATTATATGAGGGAACTGATTAAGCTGAGTGATGACAATATGAAATATGCGAGGGAACTAAATTGGGGGAAGGTTGATTTGCATAACGCGGCCTGTGAGAAGGAAAAATTGGAAAAGAAGCTGTAAGAAAGGGAGGACTATCTACAAAAAGTGGTAGATGCCTTGAGAAAAGTAACTGAAGAAAAGAAAAAGGCAGAAGAGAAAAACGCTGACATATCAAAAACATTTATAGAAAGGGATAGGGCTTTGAAACAGGTGAAACTGGAGAAGAACTTAGCAATAAAACAGAGAGAAAACATTATTTGTTCTTTGCGGGGAACTGTCCAAGTTCTGCAAGAAAAGTTAGGAAGCTTTGAGAAGAAAGAGAGAGAGAGAAAAATATTTGTCAAGATGGAAGCTGAGAAAGAAACGGCTCAAGTTCGTTCTACTTTGACAACTATTCCTGAACTGAAACAAGAAGAAAACTCTATGTTTGGAGAACAAAGCCTGATTAAAGAATCGAGGCAGCAATGGAAAGTAAAACATCAGTTAAAAACTGATCAGTGTCTGTTGGTAATTAGTCCAGAGGCTCAACAGTCGACAGTGGAACCTTGTCAACAAATCAGTAACAAGGGAAAAAGTTCTCATATGAGTGGAGATGAGAGCACAAGTGATAGAAGTCATTTACTTCTTACAAGTGATGTTGAGGCTCTGCATTGTTCTATTTGTATGGAGGAGTGGACAACTGCAGGGGATCACTGTATATGGTATGTGCAATAATGCCACTGAGAAAGGCCATTCTACTTTTTGTTGTGTCAAGACTCAAAACTATTAGCAAAGTCAAGCAATGTTTTCTTTGACATTCAAAGACTTGAACACTACTTTCAATCATTAAAATAATGTATAAGACATATAATCTTGATAATGAGTGAAATCAGTACTTCTAATGCTTTTGGGAAAGAAAATTACTGAAACGTTGGTATAAGCTGGTTATGTGTAGAAGCCACAAATTGTCATAAAAACATAGAGAGTGCTGCAGGAGGTATAAGCTTTCAACTTGTAAGAAATTTACATCTGTGTTCTTTATAATTTGATGTGTATCTCAAAAGAAATGAAAATAGAGATTATCCACCTTTTTCATGTCTAGTTTGTCAACCATTACAATTCTGAAACACCATAATCTCCAATAGAGCAGCCTAAATAATCTTGTCCTTTTTAAAATTGAAAATAGATTTCCATTATAAAAAAATCATTATGTTGCAAATGCTTTTTACATTGAAAGGAAGATTCGCTGCAAAGCAAGGCTCAGATTTTTTGGTCACATAGCCTTCTCAATCATTAACATTCTTTGCATGAGGCTTTTATGAGATACATTTCTTTATCTGAATCTTCAAAGCTCATGGTTATTGATATGCACAATGACTCGTTACATGAAATGGCATAATTATATCAACTGGCTTATGCATTTCTCCTTATGCTAAATACATGTTCTGTTATAGGCTCATTCATAAATGATGGGGCTTATTATGTCCAAGGACTGTAGACATTTATACTTCCTTTGCTGTAAGATTTACACCTTGTTTTTTTTGGGTGTTTTTTTGAAATTTTATATTATATGGAAATAATGTTTTAGCTGCTGACATTCTGCCTGGAAATCTTCACTTTGTTAACTGACTGCTCGTGAATACTCATTTATCCACTCAAATCTAGATTAATTTCAACTATGACTTCAAAATAGGTTTGTTGTAAGATTTACACCTTGTTTTTAACCACTCCTATCATGGGCCTTTGTAACAGGATGAATTGGGCTGGATTCACAGCCAACTGGAATCAATGCTATTTGAATTTCAGCTGGCCTTGAGATCACAACCTTGAGGTTAGAATAGGTGGTCTGTCTCTATGCTGATCGGGATCTTTTGGAACTGTTTTTAGCTGTCCGGAGTGGAGTTTCACCATTTGAAATTAGATGTCTCTTCAATGGAGGTACTTGGCAGAGTTTGAGGTATTACCTTCCACTGATTTAAAAATTTGGCTATTTTAACATCTAAATGATTGGTATATCCTACTTGCCTATCTTATTGCCATGACCAGATGACCCTTCTTGCCTCTCATAAGCAGGATTTATGGCCTTCATACCCTACTATGTTTTTATTTTACATGTTAAAGCAACCAAAGTTGGTTGAAATAAAATAAGGGGAGTTGAAACCCACAGTGAGAGAACAAAATACAAGAACACTGCTACTATTATGGCTACTAAAATTAGCATAAAAGAATCATCAACATACAAATAAATGTTGAAATCCTATTTTGCCTACAATCCTGGGATGGGTATAGTTTAACGCCTAGCCTTAATGCAATAGGGGAAGGCCTTAGTTATTCACCAATCAAAACCTTGTATCTAGAAAGAGGATGGTAAGGATGGAATCTTGAAATTACTTATACATGGCATGGTATTATATATTAGTGATGTGTGTTTATTAAGTTTTTTTTTTTTGTCATTTTATATTAGTGATCGGTGTTTATCAATTTTTTTTGGGTGTTTTTTTTGAAATTTTATATTATATGGAAATAATTTTTTAGCTGCTGACATTCTGCCTGGAAATCTTCACTTTGTTAACTGATTGCTCGTGAATACTCATTTATCCACTCAATTCTAGATTAATTTCCAATTTTCTGATTTTTGACTTTGATATTTGAAATTGTTGTCTCATCCCTAAGTACATTCGAATATGAAACAAATTGCATAGTTTAAGCCCTCTAGATTGGGCTATGTTTGACTGATGATATTTAATTACATCTTTAATTACTAAAAAGAAGAACTATGCCATCTGTATCTACCAGCTCATCTTTGGTCTAATTTTGGAAAATAATATTTCTTATGCAATTTTACAAAACCTCTATTCATCAAATTAAGGCTCGATGTTTGCATAAAACCTCATTATATTCAATCTTGTGGTATTCCCTCAACTATGACTTCAAAATAGGTTTGCTGTAAGATTTACACCTTGTTTTTAACCACTCCTATCATGGGCATTTGTAAGAGGATAAATTGGGCTGGATTCATAGCCAACTGGAATCAATGCTATTTGAATTTCAGCTGGCCTTGAGATTGCAACCTTGAGGTTAGAATAGGTGGTCTGTCTCTATGCTGTTTGGGATCGTTTGGGACTGTTTTTAGCTGTTCGGAGTGGAGTTTCACCATTGAAATTAGATGTCTCTTCAATGGAGGTACTTGGCAGAGTTTGAGGTATTACCTTCCACTGATTTAAAAATTTGGGTATTTTAACATTTAAATGATTGGTATATCCTCCTTGCATATCTTATTGCCATGACCAGATGACCCTTCTTGCCTCTCATAAGCAGGATTTATGGCCTTCATACCCTACTATGTTTTTATTTTACATGTTAAAGCAACCAAAGTTGGTTGAACTAAAATTAAGGGGAGTTGAAACCCACAATGAGAGAACAAAATACAGGAACACTGCTACTGTTATGGCTACTAAAATTAGCATAAAAGAATCATCAACATACAAATAAATGTTGAAATCCTATTTTGCCTACAATCCTGGGATGGGTATAGTTTAACGCCTAGCCTTAATGCCATAGGGGAAGGCCTCAGTTATTCACCAATCAAAACCTCGTATCTGGAAAGAGGATGGTAAGGATGGAATCTTGAAATTACTTATACATGGCATGGTATTTTATATTAGTGATATGTGTTTATTAAGTTTTTTTTTTTGTGTCATTTTATATTAGTGATCGGTGTTTATCAATTTTTTTGGGTATTTTTTTGAAATTTTATATTATATGGAAATATTGTTTTAGCTGCTGACATTCTGCCTGGAAATCTTCACTTTGTTAACTGACTACTCGTGAATACTTATTTATCCACTCAAACCTAGATTAATTTCCAACTTTCTGATTTTTGACTTTGATATTTGAAATTGTTGTCTCATCCCTAAGTACATTCGAATATGAAACAAATTGCATAGTTTAAGCCCTCTAGATTGGGCTAAGTTTGACTGATGATATTTAATTACATCTTTAATTACTAAAAAGAACTATGCCATCTGTATCTACTAGCTCATCTTTGGTCTAATTTTGGAAAATAATATTTCTTATGCAATTTTACAAAACCTCTATTCATCAAATTGAGGCTCGATGTTTGCATAAAACCTCATTATAACAGTGTTGAAATAAGTCAAATTGTTTTTTAAGACAAAGATTCTGCAAGTTGAGCCTTTACGCCTTTCAAAAGTCTAGCATCTATATCCATGAATGCTGAAGAATTTTCTGTAAGTCAAATTGTTTTTTCCTTCTGAGTTCTCCAATGTACTGCATATTCCTTTTCTTTATCTGAATCTTCAATCTTCATGGAGGCTCGGTCCAGAGCGAGCATAGCTGGTATTAGGCCTTTATATGGATATCTTGCAGGGATTCTTGTCATATAGCCTTTATATGTTCAATGTCTGGTCATGAATGAGGTGGGTGTTGTGTTATGATCTCTTGTTTCAGATACTTGACAAGAGATGTAACCCTGTCTTAATCTATTTTTGACAACCTATAAATTGTTATCCTGGAATTGGAACCTTTTATCACTTGCATTATTTTTTATCTGCAATTTGAATTTCAGCTGGCCTTGACATTGCAACCTTGAGGTTATAATAGGTGGTCTATCTCTATGCTAATCGGGATCATTTGGGACTGTTTTTAGTTCAGGAGTGGAGTTTGACCATTTGAAATTACATGTCAAGCTCTCTTCAATGGAGGTGCTTGGCAGAGTTTGAGGTTGTTTTGCTTAGAAGAGTTGCAAACCTGTAATCTTGTTTGTTATAAATGACACCAAGCTTGCCGTGTTCTCAATCATTAACATTCTTTGCATGAGGCTTTTATGAGATACATTTCTTTATCTGAATCTCCAATCTTCATGGAGGCTTGGTTAGACAGCCAACTTTTTTTTCCATTTATTTCATTGCTCTGTTTTGCAAGGACAAGCCATGGTTGCTGTCATTTTGGAGTTTAGGATTTGCTCATCTATCGCTTTTTTAGACTTTACCCTACTCTGCTAACTAGCACACCAAGTAACCTTGTTATACCAACCTCCATTTTTGTTTTATTTCAAGTGCCTGTAATCTTGTTTGTTATAAATGACACCAAGCTTTCTGTGTTCTCAATCATCGACATTCTTTGCATGAGGCTTTTATGAGATACATTTCTTTATCTGAATCTTCAAAGATCATGGTTATTGATATGCACAATGACAACTCGTTACATGAAATGGCATAATTATATCAACTAGCTTGTGCATTTCTCCTTATGCTAAATACATGTTCTGTTATAGGCTCATTCATAAATGATGGGGTTTATTATGTCCAAGGACTATAGACATTTATACTTCCTTTGCTGTAAGATTTACACCTTGATTTTTTTGGGTGTTTTTTTTGAAATTTTATATTTTATGGAAATAATGTTTTAGCTGCCGACATTCTGCCTGGAAATCTTCACTTTGTTAATTGACTGTTCGTGAATACTCATTTATCCACTCAAATCTAGATTAATTTCAACTGTGACTTCAAAATAGGTTTGCTGTAAGATTTACACCTTGTTTTTAACCACTCCTATAATGGGCCTTTGTAAGAGGATGAATTGGGTTGGATTCACAACCAACTGGAATCAATGCTATTTGAATTTCAGTTGGCCTTGAGATCGCAACCTTGAGGTTAGAATAGGTGGTCTGTCTCTATGCTGATCAGGATCTTTTGGGACTGTTTTTAGCTGTTCGGAGTGGAGTTTCACCATTTGAAATTAGATGTCTCTTCAATGGAGGTACTTGGCAGAGTTTGAGGTATTACCTTCCACTGATTTAAAATTTTGGGTATTTTAACATTTAAATGATTGGTATATCCTCCTTGCATATCTTATTACCATGACCAGATGACCCTTCTTGCCTCTCATAAGCAGGATTTATGGCCTTCATACCCTACTATGCTTTTATTTTACATGTTAAAGCAACCAAAGTTGGTTGAAATAAAATAAGGGGAGTTGAAACCCACAGTGAGAGAACAAAATACAGGAACACTGCTACTGTTATGGCTACTAAAATTAGCATAAAAGAATCATCAACATACAAAAAAATGTTGAAATCCTATTTTGCCTACAATCCTGGGATGGGTATAGTTTAACGCCTAGCCTTAATGCCATAGGGGAAGGCCTCAGTTATTCACCAATCAAAACCTTGTATCTGGAAAGAGGATGGTAAGGTTGGAATCTTGAAATTACTTATACATGGCATGGTATTTTATATTAGTGATATGTGTTTATTAAGTTTTTTTTTTTGTGTCATTTTATATTAGTGATCGGTGTTTATCAATTTTTTTTGGGTGTTTTTTTGAAATTTTATATTATATGGAAATAATGTTTTAGCTACTGACATTCTGCCTGGAAATCTTCACTTTGTTAACTGACTGCTCGTGAATACTCATTTATCCACTCAAATCTAGATTAATTTCCAACTTTCTGATTTTTGACTTGGATATTTGAAATTGTTGTCTCATCCCTAAGTACATTCGAATATGGAACAAATTGCATAGTTTAAGCCCTCTAGATTGGGCTAAGTCTTGAAAACAAAACGTTGCTATGGTATATGAAATGGTCTGGTCTTGAAAACCTATTTTTTTGACTGCGCTTAACTCTGGATTTGAAGTTTTACTGGCATTTTTGGTATCTTAACATAGAGGACATAATATATAAAGTGAAAATAAATGTTTGGCACTCTAAATATTTATTTGATTGCACATTCTCTCACAATTTCATTTACTTCAATGGCTGAAATTTTGACCAGCAATTGGATCGTGGGATTATTCCTTGTTTGTTTTTTTCAAAAAATTGAAACGATCTATGGATTGATGATTTTCATTGGTTTGGATGTGTCCTATCTACAACAGAATATATCTTACATTGTTTTTCTTGGTGTTGGTCTTTTAAACTATTCATAATTTGATGGGTTTGTTGTTATGAACTTCACCTTAAACAACAACATTTTTTGCATAGGAGAAGATAGATCTATGGCAATAAGTATCCAGGATTTGGTGATTTGATGGGGTTTATACATCCACAAAACAAGCGGATGGTCAAAGGGGATATAGAAAATAATATAAACATGTACAGTCACAGTAGAGATTTTAGAAAAAATATTTAGGATCAAAGATCAGTCTACAGAGGTCTTTGGCAGCAGATGACCAATAACATTGAACAGTGATTTCGTGGAGCGATCCTCGTATGTAAGTGCTTCAACCTTTGTCGGTCCTTTGAAAGAATCTTTCAAATTTTTTAATTCCAAAAATAATAGATCTATGGATTGTATATTTTTTCTCAATGAATAGGTAATAACTGAAGAATGATAAATCTGCATACTTGTCAAGTTTGTTCACTCTCAAACAATGAATAATATATCTGTATGCTCTTTTGTTTCAATGAATAGGTAATAACTGAAGTTTGCGGGATTAAGAGGCAAGTACTTTAAGTATCCAACATTTGGTAGGCATGGGGATGCGTTATGAAACATCGGTAGGATGTATGGAGAGATTAGGGTTCTGCATCTATTTGAGGAATGTTTTTGGTATTTTCCACTTCCATGGTATGAGGAACCTTTGTCTTTTAGCAGCTGAAGATGGTTTCCATATGTAAACAATTGACAAAAAATATGCAATGGGTTCATGATCCATGGTTATCAATTCAAACTAGGGTTATCATTATTTACTTGTTTATTTCTTACTACAAGACTTATGTCAAGTAGCTTTCCCTGGTAGAACTCCTGGGAGTTTTTGTTTTATTACAAATTCGGTGATTGCTACAAACTTTTGTAAGTTGTTATATGTGTTAGTCTGCATATTTTTATTTGAATGCTTTGTTTTGAAATTGATATTCGCTTGTAGCATTGATCCGAAATGACCAATGCCTAAATCCTAAAATTTATAGACATAATTTGTAAAACAATATACTTCTGAAGAATTCATAAAATTATAATTATAATCCCTTGATAAACACCATATAAACAATTTCCCCCAAATGTAACTGGTTTTTGAGAATTGTGACACATAAATACGCTAATTGGGACCGTTTCTTCTCATTTAGTGTGTGAATATGAGTATCCTGGTCAACTAAGAGCGTAGGATCTATTTACATGTGAGAGCATAGATTTTTCGGAACTTATAAGATCTGTTTGATTTACGACACCATCTCCGTTATAATTGAGTGACTGTAATTGTATGTTCCACATTTTTTGTCTTTGTGATAACATTGTAGTTTATGACTAGGTCGAGGCCAGTTTACCTTGTAGATTTTGCATGCTATGAGCTGAATGGTGAGAGAAAATGCACTAGAGAAGTTTTTATTGGTTTCTTAAGTTTGACTAATACGTTCTCTGAATCAAGCTTGGATTTTCGGAGGGAAATCTTTGAGCATTCAGGGTTGGGAGAGGAGACATACTTACCTGAGGCAGTACTGATAGTGCCCCCAAATCCACGCATGGCAGAGGCTAGATAATACAAAGATTAATGACACTTCATAAAATTATAATCCCTAAATAAACACCATATAAACAATTTTCCCCAAATGTAACTCGTTTTTGAGAATTCTGACACATGCTATTGTTAAAAAAATGCACATGCTAGCAGGTTAGAAGGTTGTGGGCCTATCTAGGAGTATATGCATTACCACTTGACAAACTTGAAATACATGTTGGAGATGAACTGCTTGTATGCAGTAGCAGAAGACTTGATTATGAGGTGAAATCTGTAGATTCCATTATCATATTTCTGTTACAACAGTTTCTCCCATGCTATGTTAGTGCTTATGTCCTTGTGATAGGTTCCTAGGTGAATTATCAACTGGTGCTGTTGTGCTATATATTCTCCTGTTCTCATTGGATTTAAATTGTAAAAATGGGCAGTAAAGGGATTAAGATTCATTATTAAAACTGCTCATGATTTTCCTTTTTGTGCACATTAGTGACCATTATACTTTCAAGGATAACTAACAGAGAATAATTATTGGCTTAATATTTTAGCATAGTAGTCTTTGGGAGGGTTTAGCATACTGGTCTTTCTTAACGGATTAGTGATGTTCGTGGTGAATGCCCTCATGGTAATCTCATATTCTTTCCTTCATAGTCTTGTCTCATGAGTGTTTTATGATGATAATAATTGTAGGTGGTTACATGCTATGTTGGTGATTATGAATTAGCTTGCCAATACTTTCCATCAGGGGGTCGATTTTGGTATTTTGGTGTTGATGGACAGAGATATCTCAGCACACAAATAATGTTAAGATCCTACTACGATGGTATATGGGATGGTTTGGTCCTGAAAACAAAACGTTGCTATGGTATATGGGATGGTCTGGTCTTGAAAACCTATTTTTTTGACTGCTCTTAACTCTGGATTTGAAGTTTTACTGGCATTTTTGGTATCTTAACATAGAGGACATAATATATAAAGTGAAAATAAATGTTTGGCACTCTAAATATTTATTTGATTGCACATTCTCTCACAAGTTCATTTACTTCAATGCCTGAAATTTTGACCAGCTATTGGATCGTGGGATTGTTCTTTGTTTGTTTTTTTCAAAAAATTGAAACGATCTATGGATTGATGATTTTCATTGGTCTGGATGTGTCCTATCTACAACAGAATATATCTTACATTGTTTTTCTTGGTGCTGGTCTTTTAAATTATTCATAATTTGATGGGTTTGTTGTTATGAACTTCACCTTAAACAGCAACATTTTTTGCATAGGAGAAGATAGATCTTTGGCAATAAGTATCCAGGATTTGGTGATTTGATGGGGTTTATACATCCACAAAACAAGCGGATGGTCGAAGGGGATATAGAAAATAATATAAACATGTACCGTCACAGTAGAGATTTTAGAAGAAATATTTAGGATCAAAGATCAATCTACAGCGGTCTTTGGTAGCAGATGACCAATAACATTGAACGGTGATTTCTTGGAGTGATCCTCATATGTAAGTGCTTCAACCTTTGTCGGTCCTTTGAAAGAATCTTTCAAATTTTTTAATTCCAAAAATAATAGATCTATGGATTGTATATTTTTTCTCAACGAATAGGTAATAACTGAAGAATGATAAATCTGCATACTTGTCAAGTTTGTTCACTCTCAAACAATGAATAATATATCTGTATGCTTTTTTGTTTCAATGAATAGGGAATCACTGAAGTTTGCGGGATTAAGAGGCAAGTACTTTAAGTATCCAACATTCGGTAGGCATGGGGATGCGTTATGAAACATCGGTAGGAAGTATGGAGAAATTAGGGTTCTGCATCTATTTGAGGAATGTTTTTGGTATTTTCCACTTATATGGTATGAGGAACTTTTGTCTTTTAGCAGCTGAAGATGGTTTCCATATGTAAACAATTGACAAAAAAATACATATTGTAGACAAATATGCAATGGGTTCATGATCCATGGTTATCAATTCAAACTAGTGTCAAAACCCCAAAATCTTATGGAGGGATCTATTGAAATTACCTCGTTGTTCAATTTTACAGGGCAAGCTTTAAGAGAAATTCAGTTGGATATTAATTTCACATATCCTTCCACTGGCGATCCATGCTTACCCGTTAATTTTTTGTGGGACTGGTTAGGCTATAACAATGATGTATCCCCCAGAATAAAAAGCTTGTGAGTAGTAATTCCAACCCAGCTTTTATGGGTTGTCCATTGGTCCAATTTCTAAAATTTTACAAGTTATATATTTAGTTAGTTTATTTAGATCTCAGAAATCTGTTATGCATTTCATTTGATTGATTTCGATCTCAAGAATCTCTCGAGCAACGGAATTACAAGTATACCTTCCAGTATTACCCATCTCACAGTCCTTGTTATAATGTAAGTGGAAATTCTAGCTTGGTGTTAGAATCGAATTTCAATATATAAATCAACAATGCACTCTAATCACTATGCTCTTTGAAAATTATATTTGTGCAGCGACTTGTCTGAAAACAATTTAACTGGACAAATACAAGAATTTCTGGCTAATTTGACGAACTTGAGAGAACTGTGAGTAGAATTTCTCTTTGATAGATGTTATATTTATTTGGTAAGGCTACCTTTGTACTCACATACGCACGGCTTATATTCAGAGATGCAATCCAGGAACTTGGAGAAAATAATCTAACTGGTACAGTGCCAGCTATTTTAAGAAACAACAAAAACTTATCGATCAGGTTAATTCTCTTCTCCAACATGGATCATTTTACTGAATATTAGTATAGTTTTATCATAGAGATCTCTAAATTTGAGATTCAATATTTTGATTGTGTTTTGTGTTTGATAAGCTTTCGGGCAATCCACAAAGACACTTCTTTGTGAAGGCGACGCAAATCAATGCACTAAATCAAAACCTGGTATCAGTAAAAGTGTTATAATCTGTTTGTCAGTCGCTGGAGGGATAATATTAATGCTTTTGTCAATTACTGTTGCAACAGTACTTAGTAGAAGATTGAAACAGGCGAGGGCTAGGGTTGTTCGTATGTATATATGATTTGTGTATTTTTTTTATCATTCTCTATTGGCCTACATATTTTGTTAGTGATTTTAATATTTGTAACAACATTCTTCTATTGTTCTTGTAGAGAGAAATCCTTTGAACGAAGCCACAAAGGGCCATGACTTGTCATCACCTCAATGAAGAAAATTTAGTTATGATGAGGTGAAGGAAATAACTGGTGGATTTGGAAGGCAAATTGGTAGAGGAGGATTTGGGCCTGTATTCTATGGCCGTCTGCAAAATGGTGCTTAATTCATCAGCGTTTCACATTTTCTTATATAAACAAGAAAGGTTTTTTTAATTAAAGATAAAATATTTTTATCTCTAGAGAAACATTTCGGAATTTTTAAAAAGAGATATGTGCAAAGGGCACTGTGACTCACTAAAAAGAAAGGTATAATATAGGTTACTATGCTTTTGAAAGTGCACCGTAAAAATCTTGTGCCCTTTGTGGGATATTCTTGTGAAGGAGGAAATTTACTAGGATATGTCCAAGGGAAACTTGAGGGGAATTCTCCATGGTATGGGTCAAATCCTGGGCTATCTTGTCTTGTGTTTAATCTGGAAAAACAATTTCAATTTGTAGACTGTTCTGTTATGGTTTGCAGTGGTATATATTATTAGACTGCATTAGTAACATTATATGGATCAGGTTTACACTGATCTTACTGCTGCAAGTACCCATACCTTTTTATAGTTCTAAGGCGTGGTCCAATGGTTGTCTCTGGTGTTTTGGTCTTACAAGTCTATAGATCCATTTCTGTGTGGAAGGCTATGCACTCACTCTTTATTTCTATTAATAACAAGAAAATTATATAGGAATTGTAATGTTTAGTGTTAAAAACTCTATTATCTGTTCACGCACTTCTAAATCCTTTTGCTTTTTTGTTGTCTTTGCGATTTAGTTCCAATGATAACATGATGCTGATGTGATTCAATTTGACAACATGGAATCAGAACTGAAGGACGTGTTTTTGGAAAGCAGAAGATGGATAGCTTTGAAATATCTAAATTTAGAGCAACACAGATGTTGCGTTAATTCATAGTGACATTTGTGGTCCTAGGAAACAAAATCAGTTTGAGGAGCAATCTATTTCATCACTTAGGTAATCTACTCTCCGAAAATTCATCTACAAGTCATCTCTGCAACCGATGAATTTCACTGGCACAAGTCATCTCTGCAACCGATGAATTTTACTAGCAAACACATAGCGAGTTAAATTCTAGCCTCTGATACCCAAGACTTGACTTGTGAAGCTTTTAAAAAGGCTAATGCGCCCTTATTATTTAACCCAAAAATGAGTTCAATGTTTCCCAAGTTAGTAATTTTCTTTACCTCTCCAGTGACCATCTTCATCAAGCTCAAAAATTTTAGTTAATATTTGATTGCTTTCTCCAAAACCTCTAAAACATACCCTTCAAAATTATTGGGAGTTTGATTTCAATGGTGGCATTCCTCCCATAGACTCATTCTGGAAACCCATACAATTTTTCTTTTCAAACGGCTGTATCAGCTTTTTGTTGATGACATCTGTGCCCAGAGGGAATTCTGCTTATGCTTCATACCATTCCATCAAAATGTTTTGGAAATCCCCCCTTAAGTTTACGAATATATGCATTCCATTCTTCAGTTAATTCACCAGAAAGACCTATGTTTCCTGCCTCTCTCTAAGACGATTGTTGAAGGATTGTGCCTCTGTCCATGGAAATATCTTTCAGCTCGAAGAAGCCATTGTTGTGTGTTTCTGCCAGATTGGCCTACACTGTCAAGCTCTACGGCATCAAGGTTGGACACTGCTTGCTCTCAATCCCACCAACTGTCTTCTTGCCAGACGACGCAGGTGTCGGAAGACCATGGTGGACTTTGGCACACAGTTTAGTTTTCTTTTGGGCACTTACACGCCCCTCAGGTAGGCATTTCTTGCACATAACCGAGGGACCCTGAATTTGGTTCAGGGGAATTTTCTGAAATTTCGAGGACCATGGATCTCTACTTCGCTCATCCTGCAGGTGCGCCATTTCCAGAGGTTACACCTGTGATTCTGCTCTTTGATTCTCCTAGTGCTATGCTAGAAAGCCACCGAGCACTGTGTCCATTATAATCTATTATTTGTAATTTTTTATTGAAATTTAAAAAACATTTTAGATGATCAAGGGCTAGCTCATGGGATATAGATATAAGTGTCCCATCTATGTATAAAGCATCATTTATAAAGTTGTAATCTAATTTTAAATGTGGAAATACAACCATCAGACAATGTAAATCATTTAGCTTTATCTTCCACCTTTGCATGCAATTTTCTTTATTAATTCTTATTTTCAATGACCATTTATTTTATGCCTTACGACGTTTCCTTTGCAACATCTGGTGCAAATGCTAGTTAGTGCCTATGCTCAACCACCATTCACCTTATTGTCTAATTACCTTGGAACCATTCTAGTTTTGAGCGTTATAATATCTGGCAAGCTGCAATATAATGCAAGATAGTTGACCGTAATTTCCAGCCAAGAAAAGAAAAGCCGTAATTCTGAGCGTTGTTCGCAGCCTAAAGTGGAGAGTGGCTTTTTGGAGCCTGTTCACTACCAAGAACCTCGAAGGACAAAGTGCTTCGGATCGGGTCGTGAATGGTGCGGCCGCGCGAAGAAATTAGTATTACAATCACTGGTATGCAAAACATAGGTATGCAAAACCTCAGACAAACTGCCATTTTCATTGCTATTCATGGGATACAGAGAGTGCATTCAACAGAACCTAAAAAATATGAGAAGGAACTGTGTGCAACGGAGATTCGCATTACATCTACCTGAAGGGCTTTAGCGCTCCGCTATAATTGCTATATTGATCAGTGTTATACTGAACACAACTCCTTCTGTGGCTCCGTTTGTGAGATTGTCAAACAGGGCTCCGTCTGTGAGATTGAACACTGTTATACATAACTGTTAGACAGGATAATACATCAATGTTGATGAAGTTTGAACCGAGACAGCAGCTGATATGTTCACCAAAGGCTATGGAAGCACAAATTAGTTGGTCGTGCACTGCAGAACTGGGTTTGGAAGCACGAATTTGTTGGGCGTGCACGACAGAACTGGGTTTTGGAGAGACCCAAGGAATAATGCCATTGAACCAGATGTGGAGAAACCCGGATTAATAATGCACGTGGGAAACAAATGCCAAATGTCAAGCGGATAGAGAAAAAATTACGAAAAAATGTAGACTAAAATGAGAAAGTGACTGATTCAAAAGAAACGCCTATCAGCGTAAATAGGGGTAAGAATCAAAATATTAGATGACAGTCCATGTTAATACAAAAGACGACTCAACACAGGATTTTGTGACCATTATAGGATAGGATGAAAATAGATATATTCAACCATTACAGAATTGCATGGTAACTTGTCTCTACCGAACTGCAAGTAACGACCATGGGCTATGGTTCACATTCATTGTCTTTGTGAGACATTGGGTTAATAGCCAGCAAGTTCAATTAGCGTCGCAACGCATTCCAATAGAATGGCATGCGCTCCTCACATTGACATGGTGAGCTGAAAAGCTCTTTCTGATACTGTGCCAATATAACAGCCATATATACGCCCTGTAGTGAGCATTATTGCAAAACTGCAAATTCCTGCTTTGCTTTTCATATGATAAGCAAGCCTTAACCAGAAAAGCCATGTCAAATTTGGGGTGGGAGAGGTCTGGGGACTGCATTTTCAGTTTCAAGTTGTTCAACGTCCTCGCTGCATATTCCAAATCATCATCGTCATAATCATTACGTGAGTCATACTGATCATAAGCGTAAATCCACGCATTTCATTTGGCTCTTCGTGTTCGTGTTTTGAAAAAAGATTTAATAAAAAAAACTATACAGAGAATTTTTTGTGGATTATAAAGAATTGAAGCTAGTACACTTACAGAATATTTCTGCAACAATTCATTGATGTTTCTTCGCAGCTCTGTAATCACCCGTTCACTGTCGATATTCACTCAGCAATGGCAAAAGGCGGAAGAGCTGGGACTCACAGGGGCATGGCGCTAGAATGAGAAGAATATCTGTCAAAACTAAGGGCAGCTGGAGTATACATAAGCACAAGGGAAGACAAAATGGTATGGGAAGGTAAGACAAAGAAGAGACAGGCAATAGTTCGGGATATTTACAGTAGTATCCATAGGGCGGGGGCTAATCCAGATAAATTTAAATGGTTCCAAAGGCATTTGGGATTGGTCTGTTCCTTGACAAGCTCATATGTTTTCGCTGGTTAGTGATTCATGATATATAAAATGTTGATGTGGAATAAACTCCTTCACAGGCGTTTCATAGCCCTAAATATATGCGCGATGTGTAAACAGGGTAGGGAGGAAGTCAATTTTCTTTTGCGTTGCCCATTTACAGTGGCAGTGTGGGAAGGTGTCTTGGATTTATTTAACATCATATATGGCACTCACAATTTTTAGAAAAATGTTTATTATCTTGGTTCAAGTCAGAAAGAGAATTTAGATTTTTATTTTCTATTTTTTATTTTTTTAGGTCAATATGGAGATGCTGCAACTCACATTTATTTGAACAGAAAGAGGTTAATGTTAGAGCTGCCATTAAAAAGGCATCAACATAATTCACAGAAATTGGCCTGGTAAAGAAGCACACAAAAAAGAGGCAGATAGTGTATAAGGATATTTGGAAGGAACTTCCAGCAGGTTTCTTAGATTGGGCATGCAAACAAAGGGACTGTGGATGTGGAGCCCGTTTAGTGATTGAGCCAGGAAGATTTTACCACTTTGGTAGGAGGGAGACAGCGGCACAAACAGTAGGGCCAAAATTATTGCTTTTTGGGGGATTTTGTCATGTTCTAGATGGCTCTGGCGACAGTGCATATTTATGGAGATGCAAAAAACATAATAAATTAGGTTAAGGAGAGCCCTCTTTTCAACCCACCCATCCTATCTAACTAGATAAACAGTATTAGGAACTTGGCAAACTCCTTTCAGAACATTTCATTTCGGCACATTTACAAAGAGCAAAACCAGACAGCATACCTCCCATCCAAAAGTTGCATCAGAAAGGAGTCTGGACTCTAATGCTGAGAGCATTTACTTCTATTATATCTCGGGTTTTTTTATGTTATTTTGAAAAAGTTTTGTAAAGTTCGGTAAAAAAACTGTAATATAACTCTGTTAGTATAAAAAAACTATATACTATAGAAAATCATATCTAAAGATAATTGTAGTAACTTTTGTCTGCCAAAATATGTAATATTTTGTTTTGAACAGATGACAAGAGGAATATATAAAGCGTTATCTATGATCTTACTCGAGAAACAAAGAAAAACAAAATGTCAAAACATGTGGAGACAGAATCATGACATATGTAATAAAAAGACTATTTTTTTCTGCTTAAAAAATGATGAAGAATTAAAAAACTCTGCAGAGATTTTTATTAAACTTACACGGGATTTTTGCGACTAATCAGCCGTAAACAAGAGGACGCGGCATGTTTCTTGCCTGATCAATTTCTCTTCCCAAATATTTAAGAAGATCATGCATCTGTATACAATTTTCACTATCCACCTCCACTAGACGCTTTTCCAGTAGAATCTGAAACGAAATACCTTTCCGTCCTGATCTTTTCCAAGTATCTATGTTTTGACCCACGAAATAACAGGCAATGTCCAAAAAGGTCTGTTGTTCCTCTGGTCCCAACCTGTGGTAAATAATTTTAAGCTTTTCCTCTATCTTTTTTGCTTGAAGACTATCACATAGGTCTTCCCAATAAGATCTGTCATCATTTCCACGAAGTAATGCCCCCAACACTCTCAATAATAAAGGCAATCCGTCGCATACTCCTAAAAAGTAAGCAACCAGGTATTCATATCCTTGAAGTGGAGCTGCCTTGTGGAAGGCATGGAAGCAAAAAAGCTTTCGGGAACAGGGTATATTAAGGCCATTTAAGGGATAAATCTCTTCAACTTGTGAGCGCTCAAGAACTTCTCGGTCCCTAGATGTAATCAATATTAAACTTTTGGAGTGGAGCACTTCTTGAATTTGCAAAAGATTCTCCCTCTCCTCAACATTATCTACTCCATCTAAAACTACTAATGAGGGATTGTTGTGAATCATGTCTACTAAGAGATTAGACGCCTCCGGCAATCTTTTAACTGCATCAACGCTGTTTGGTGACGGATCCAAACCACTCAAGCACTTAAAAAGCTCTCTAAACAAAGAATCTGGAGGTTTTATACGTCCATTTCGACTCACAGGGTAAAAGCAGGACTTACGGTAAGCTGGACTCTCTGTACGGAAGAATTCCTTTACTAGCGTTGTCTTTCCAACACCACCCAACCCCACTATCCCCACGACCTGAGCTTTTTCATTCTGCCGCTGCTGCGACCATACTTTTTTACGAAACTCTTCTACCTTCTCATCCAGACCGACCTCATATTCGGGCACATAGAAGGGAGATTTATTCACTTTTTCTAACACAGACTGGACGATCTTCTCGATTAGCTCCGCCTCGTAGCTGGTTATTCACAAGAGAGTAAATAGAACAAGTGAGAAACGTCCATTTACATCTATGTAGCATACTGAAAAGGGAAATTGAGTTCTCACCCATTAAACGCTGCCAGCTCGAAACCGCTTATTTGGGAAACTCTTGAAAGAGCATCTGTCCATTTTCGAATAGTGTTATCGTCGTGTAGCCACTGCCCATTATGCTTCATATTTTGAAGTTTCCAGAACCCTTCGGCAAACTGTGGCTTCTGTGGGTTATTGTCTGCTTGGTTTCTGGTCTGCTCGGTTTCCCGAGTCTGGCTTCCGCTCTGCTGGGTTTCCCGAGTCTGGCTTCCCCTCCACCGAAGATGAACAGGTTTCACATTTTTAAAAAAGACGGGGATGGTGATAGCCCCCGACTCCACCATCAGCACAAGCTCATTAAGACACCACTTTGACTCGGCGTATTTCTCACTGAAAACGGCCAGATGGACAGAGGCGGTTTTAATAATGGCTTTTATCTGATAAGCTAAATCGTCTCCCACTTTCATCTCTCCCTTGTCCAGAAAGACACGGATACCACGTGAACGAAGGCTAGAGTAGAGATGACCGGCGAAGGTGTTCTTCGTATCGCAGCCGCGATGATTTAGAAACACGTCGTATTGATAATTGCTTGTGTTGATGGCAGTAGAGGCGGTGGATGCCATTGCCGAATAAGCGATGGATAGCTTTCAATGATTGATGTAAATTGCAAACGAGTTTCAGAAACTTTAGAACAAACTATAATGCAAGAAAAGTGACTAGTTGCTGGTGCAGAGTTATGTATAGACAATACAGAGTGCTTTCCGTGCGTTTAACAGCGTTTGATCTTTTTAACGAATAAATGATAAATGTGATTGATTCTACGCGACAATTATCTTTAGAGCCTGCGTGGCCCCAACCACGTGCAGTGTCGGATCCAAGCGCATATACCATCACGGAAAGATTTTCTGAGCGAATGGGCCCCACCAGGTGAATTGATCAGAACCACGCTCAGTTTTTTTACAGGATAAAAAGGTCCACGCGCATATAGCCATCATATGTTGTCTTTGAAGAGGAGTGTTTTCTTTGTAACAACTATGTTCAGAGTCTGCGTGGGCCCAACCACGTGAAGTATCGGATCCACGCACATATAACGATGACGGAAGATTCTCTGAGTGGCTCGGCCCCACCAAGTGAATTAATATGGCCAACTGGCAGATACCATCACGGAAACATTATGTCTGAGTGCATCCGCCCCACACATGCAGCAGGTAGGCCCATATTAATATAAGGTGCTTGAAGAGTGGGTGTTTCTTTCTTCATAGTCTACGTGGGCCCGACCACGTGAAGTATCGGATCCACGCACATATAACGATCGCGGAAAGATTCTCTCAGTGGCTCGGCGCCGCCACGTGAATTAATCAGGTGCAGGCCCATATTAATATAAGGTGCTTGAAGAGTGGGTGCATGCCCATATTAATATAAGGTGCTTGAAGAGTGGGTGCAGGGTTGAATTTCAAATCCTCTTGCTCGTCAAATGAAAATTTGATGACAGTTTTGCAATTTTCATGCCTTTGAAAGTTTTATTTAAATTTATGAGTGTAAATTTCTTTGTATGGAAATTCTCTTTGCAACTATTCTTATATCTTAACTTTCATTATATCTATTTCTAAAAAAATTCATTTTGGCATTTTTTAATAAAATTTTTATTTAATATACACTTGTTAATAAAGCACATTTTTTATAATCATTAATCTTTAAAAAGTTAAATGAATTTCCAAATGAAATGAACAGCACTTCAAATTTGAATGTTGCTCACCACACTTTCCAAGGAATCCTAGAACACTCAATATATTTTAGGTTTTTACAATTGGAAATTACAATTTCAAGAAATCCCTACCCAATTTAAAGCAAAATTAACAAAAATAAATAAATAAAATATGACTAGGAAAAAAAGAAAAGCTCTTACTACTTTAAACTGCGAAATTAACCTACTTAAAAAATCATAAATAAATAAAAAATCAACATCAAACTTTTTATATTAAATCTCATCGCATCACAGTAAAATAAACATGTTTTGTGTATATAATCGTTTAATAACGAACTCGGAAAGGGGTATCGAAAAAAAGCTTCTGTCAAGTTTATAATCGTTTAATAACGAACTCAGAAAGGGGCATGGAAAAAAAAAAGCTCCAGTTTATTTTATTCGCCCTATTTTATGAGAAATATAAAAACATGTTCACAACAAAATTAACTTAACCTTTGAAATTTAAATGACCATTTATTTTTAGATTTTATTTTATTTGCCCTTATTTTATAATAAATATAAGTTAACATTCAAAATTGAAATGACAATTTATCTGAACATTTATTCAGGGAATAGTGTGTCTCTTTTATATTTGTATTATACACTTCCGCATTGTATATTTATTTAGGGAACCATTTATTTCAGCGGACGATGATAAACAAATATAAGAAGTTTTGTTCTTCTTAGATTCAAGATCCAAGGTTAAGAAGAAGAACCATAAGTTTAACCACATTACAACATAAAGCAACTTTAAAGTTTAGAAGAGAGTGTGGTTCAAATGAGTTAGATAATTTAAATTATGAATGGTGTAGAATCCAGATAATGTTGAAATGAAACACCATAATAAAGACATGAGAAAAACTATTGAATTTATAACTTAAAGATTCAAGAAAGCTATTGTACCAGTGACAATCACTTTGAGATTGGAAGCATTGATTCCTTGAGTAATTTCTTAAGTAGTGGAGGCCGATTCAAACCAATCTTTCCCGTTACTGAAGTCCCATCATTGACTTAAACCCTACGTGAAAAACAACAAACCTTTGTGAAAATATGATTTTATTAAGAAATTGCAGCTATAATATGATCTTTGTATATATCAATCTCAAATTCGCATCAACGCCCTCCCAACTAACAAAACAAAATATGGTCATGAAATATATGGTCTGCCAGAACCCAGATGAAAGATACACCAAATGAATGAATATGCTACATGCTCGGCATGGATGAAATTCACAAAACAACAATCTTTACTTTCACAACAAAGTCTCCTCTACTTTAATATTCCAAGTTTACTGAAATGGACGGTCCCTCACTCTACCCACACTCTTTAAACTTCCTCTGCAAACACTAACGAATTTCTATATATAAAAAATCCAGAACACAACACATTTTCTACCTTTTCTTTGCCAGCCAGTTGGCCTTGTATCCATTTAGACTTTCGCAAAATTTAATGTAAAGAAACACTAATTTACTTTGGGGGCTAAATACCCTACTAATATCTCAGTTAAGAGCACATAAATTCATTAAATCTATAGTGTATAACTGCAGTTTTTAGTACCAAGGTCCAATCTCACCATTTTCGAAGACTTTTCCTATCATATTATCAAACTGCGGATTCAGAATTTGGAAATGGGAACTTAGCAGGGTCACGCTTGGAAGGTAGGCTAGAAAATAAATTACTAGCAGAATGATATTCTATATGTTCTATGGTGATATTTAATTAATTAGTACCTATTACGCGCTTCAAGCAGGTACCAAAAATTATGACAGGTGTTAGAAAATTATATATTACAGAGCAATGGAACACATAAAATATTGCAGAAATATAAACACAGAAAACGCACAAAACAAGAGAGACACAGATATACGTGGTTCACCCAGTTTGGGCTACGTCCACCTCGAACAGCCAGTCCTTCCTTTTTATTATCCAGCAAAATGAAAAGACACAACCTACAGCAAAGCCGCTGTAATATCCTCTG
>APFE031102019.1:0-20731 GCA_000404065.3 Pinus taeda
AAAATCCCTTCCTCATATCAAATATTGGTGGGAAGGTTACTAGGAGAGACGTAGAGAAGATGAGTCTGGGATATTAGATGCAAACCCACTTGGGCCATTTTCATTGATTCCCTAATGGAGGAATTCTACCCAAAAGGAAACTATGATGAACAATACATGATATGGACAACTCTACAATAAGAGAGAGACTAGATAGTTCCAGAGAACAACAATATTTTCGATATATTGCACTCGAAGTTGAGAATCAAAGACTTTGAGTAACACTTAGTTTTGAAGTAGCCTAGTGGCCTACATACATACATCCAAATGGAGATGGATTTCTTGGACATCTCCTCAGCAGGGGTGCCTTATCAATATGATGTTAACTAGAGAAAAAATGGAAGGAAAAGAATAAGTAAGTGTTTGCGTCTTCAAATCCATTACAACAAAAGCCTAGAAAGGAAGGCCCTGACTCACAAAATAAGGGACAAAGTAAAGAGAGCCAACCTCAAGGTAATCAGCCCAAGTTACGGGCAAATAAGGGTAATGAGAAGTCAAAGAAGGATACTAGAAGGTGGTGTGAATTCCACAAAAGCCCATGGCACAATGCTAATGAATTTTGCTTGAAACAAATATTGTTTGCTAGGCTTAAAGAGAAAAAAATAGACTTTGGATCATATTATAATTCAGAAAACAATAAATGAAAGTTATTCATTGATGTAAAACCTAATGCTACCATTGTAATTGTGAAGATCCAACCAAAAGAGCCAAAGGAGCTTAAGGAGGGAGAGCACCTCTTCCATTCAATAAATGTGGGTGAACAGGACCCACTACATTTCATTGTTGACAATAAAAGCCAAAATAATATGATCTCAGTTAAGATTGTCAAGAGAATATAGTTATCGACAATGCCACATTACCAACCATACACCATTGATTGGTTGAGCCATGGATGAGACATCAGTGTCATTTAGCAATGTCGTATGTCCTATGGCATCAATGATGAAGTATTGTGTGATGTTGTCCCACTCAAAGTTTGTGATGTTCTTCTAGGACAACCTTATATGTGGAAACATTATGTTATTTATGAGTCTCGACCTCGTAGTGTCATTGTTACTATGATAGGTTAGTTCTACAAAATACTAGAGGTAGTTCCAACTACAACAAACTCATTAATATTGGCAAAATCATGTTAAAAAGTAGTATCTCATATTTCTAGGTTTGTCCTCTTCATATTTTGGCTAGACGGAGAATAAAGGGTCACTATAACCACCATAGCTTCAGAACAATCTCTCTCTACATAAGATAAACATGTGGACAATCTTGTATGAGGGTCCAAAGACATATTCACCTCATCTACAAGTGTGCCTTTACACTTCAAGGTCAAACATGCACATACATGGAATGAAAGTCTTCCATATGCTCAACATGGCTATAACATAACTCTCCACAATTGTATTGACCAAAGCTCTTAAGATATTTTCAAACATGTTCAGGGTTCTGGTCAACAACCCCCATGGATGTCACTCTTTTGATTGCATCTTTAGTGACAAAGACCTGCCATGCTTAGGTCGAAGCAGATTGAGTAGTCAAAATTATTGAAAGGATCGAAAACCTCCAACAACAAATTCATGATGTCATGTAAAAAGTCAATGCCAAGTACAAACAACAACATGACCAACATTGGGTTCCACACAAGTTTTAAGCTACAACAAATCAAATCATGGACACCAAAATCAAGGATATACACTAGCAGAATATACAACTCTACTAGGTTGTCAATGAAAGATAACTTCTTCACCAAGGAAAGCGGCTGACCATGAGCCAAATTCAACAAAAGTTTCTGGGGCATTTGATGAGGAAACTTGATGTAAAGGGGACCACTTCTTTCTAAGAGGGGATGATTCATGTAGATGGATGTCAGTGGATCACCACACTCAAAAAAAAATATATGCTTATTTGAAAGGTGGAAGAAAACAAAACAGAAAGCTAGTTGTACAATTAGTTTTTCCATAGGCAACATTTTATTAGTTTTAATAATAGTGGTTTATGGTATTCACCCATGGTATTTGAAATATAATAAAAGTGCAAGACTCTAAGTAAAGAGACACCCAAAAATACCATAAATATAGGTCTTCCCTATTGTAAAAGACATGAAATTTCTCATGAGTAGTAGTATGACATTTTTTCCCATTTAATAATAATAATTAAGCTTTTTTCATATTATTTTTTCCTCTTCATTATTCTTTTATACACATGTGACCCTTTTTATCGCTAATATTTAGTCTACAATTTAAATCATTTTCTCTATAATACTATAAAAATCTATTATCTAAGCTGGCCAGATCAACCCCGAAGGGAATTAAATCCCACCAGCAGCCAGACTATCAGGGCCAAACCCCAAGGGTGTAGAGGAGAATTGACCCTGTGACCTCCCAATTGGTGAGGCACTTAACAAGAGAGACTCTCGACCAATTGAGCTAACCCTTAAAGTTTATTATAAAATATTATTATAGTCAATAACATATCTACATTTACATTGAAATTAAAATTACGATTGGCAAAATTGTATGACAAAATGAGGTCAACAATAATCTCTGTGTTTGTCAAAATGGGGTCCAACATCTCGACAATTCATATCTCAATAATTATTGAGATGATTCACCATAATTTTACAGCTACTTACCAAGTCCTTATGGGGGGTGTTTATTCTCTTATAAAGAAAGTGACGTGGAGAATGTCACTTTCAACATCTTCCACTATATTATTATTATTTTTATTTTTTTCACTCGAAAAAACGTCTTCTTCAATATTAGTAAAGAAAGTACAATTACATGGTTTTGTTTCACGGTAATATCAAACTTAACAACAAAAAATTTAATCCAAAAAAAAAACATAAACTCACTATTATGTTATCATTCGTTGAAGGTTCATCTTATATTTAGAAGAGCTTAGTTACAAAAAAACAAAGTAGAAATAAAGCAAGTATTTTATACTAGTCTTATCTAAGAGGTAGGAATAGTGTCGAAGTCAAATATGGAGTCTCAGTTGTATACAACACAATGTATGACTCTAGGGGATGTTGAAATGCCTCTTTTGGAGAGAAAGTCAGTGATGAGGTTCTGCTCCCTGTATATATGATTAAAATCAATGCGCTGAAATGCATTTATCAGGATACGAATATGATTCATCCAATAGGTCAGAACATGACGTTGGAAACATGACAATCCCTTTATCCAATCAATGCATCCTTTAGAGTCCTCAAAAATATGCAGATTAGAAATGTTGAGCCAACTAGCAGTGAACAGCAGCCCCCAAAATGCGATAATTTCGGCTTTGTTGTTGGAACCGGAACCACCCTCCCACCAAAATTGATAATACTTTTCACGTTCAGTGGCAATGAGTACACCACATCCACATAGTCCATATCTTCCACTATTTACATGCTCCATCTAAAAACAATATTTCTGCGGTTTTGATGAAATGGGTTTCTTCAATATTTCATCTTCTGAAAACCCATTTGATAAGAAAACCTATAATGGAGCATTAATGGTGTGAGTGTTAGTTAAAAATGGGAAGACACATTAAAATGAAACTTGCAGTGCACAAGTGAAACAAGCTACACCTAGAGTATTGCTCTTTTACATTGTTCATCAAATCCAAAATAAATAAGATTACATTCAATTTAGGGAGATCAAAACTATCTCCTAAAAATAGGAACTGAATCTAAATTAAGACACACACACAACCATCAAACAAACTTTCTCCATTAATTTCAAGTGTTTCTTTTATGTACGATGTATTCTACCAACATTTGATGAATTTATCTACCTATGTTTCAACAAGCAAACAGATCTATGTATGATGATGCCATTGCTCCTCAAGGCTTTGCAAGCATCTTATACCTCAAGAGCATACAGGTTCTTGACCCGTGCACCGATCTATTTCACCTGTCCTGTGGCGATGTGTCTAAGGAAAATGTTTTCCTTCCTAAAAATCACATCATAGCCACAGTCTTCCAAAACAAGATTCTTCTTTAGTCCTAGAACATACATCACATATGTGATCCTGAGAGGGGAGCCAAACTCCCTCTGAAAGGTAACCGTACCCAACCCAGTAGCACTATACCTCCCATCATCTCCAAACTCTATGTTATGCTTGAGGTCTTTCTCCTCAAAATCACTAATAGATATATGTTCCCCGTCACATATGGAACGAGGCACCACTGTCAAGATACCACATGCCTCGCATTATAGTGTTGGCCATGCATGCAATAAGAGTGAAATCAACTTTGAATTGTGAAACTAGAGCTTCACCTACGCAGCTACTGCAAGCTCCTTCTCGCTTTCTTTCTTCTATGGGCAATTAATGGCATAGTGCCTTTGCTCATGAAGTGAAAACAATTAACTTTCGACAAGTCCATCTTCTTTTCGCCCGCCTCGCCTTGGGATTTCTTCCCCTTGGCCTTCTTTGCCATACTCGCTAAGGGAAAGTCCTCTTCCACTTCCTTGGAAGAGGTCCCATCTTTGATGTTCCGTCGAAACTCCTCTTGTACCAAATCCAACCAGAGTCATTCCCAATCTGGCAACTTCTTACTCCCATTGATAGAGTCATGATAACTATGCCAACTCTTGGGAAGTCCTATAAGATCTAGGCTCACCATATCATCCTCGGCAACAGTGATTGCAACACTTCCAAGCTCATCTTGACAATGAGTGAACTTGGTCAAGTAATTTTGAATTGAGTCGCCTGCCTCCATCTTGATTTTTCAAAGTTTGTCCTTCAGTGCCAATTTCCTTTGGTCAATGTTGTTCTAATACAAGTTTGTTAATGCTTTCCACATAGCATACGAAGTTTCCTTACCATGGAGAGTCGAGACAATTTGGTCTCGAACTCCTTCAAGGATTATCCGCCTAGCCATCGCCACACACTTCTTCCATTCGGCCAGATTATGTGCATCTGATGTTTTTGGTTTGGGAATGTCTTGATCAATGAATCCTTTCAAGTCATTATCCTCTAGCACAACCTCCATTCTATCCCTCTAGGCTATATAATTCAAGTTTCCTTTTAAGGCATACTCGAGCTGCAAACCATAGAACGCCATCTATTGATCCTGAAGTATGTACTGCAAATTCGAATTTCAATTGTAACCCAAAACTCAAAATTTTGAAATATCTTCTAGTATAATGTCTTCAACGCCAATACCATATGGATGTTCCAGTAGATTCACAACTCATGTAATTTCCTAAAACACAAGACAAGGATCTACTCTACTCTTTATAGCGGAAGCCCATAAAGATCAATGAAAACAATAATCAGTAAGAGGAAGATAATCAATTACACATAACATAATATTTATCCGAGGAAAGCCACAACTCAAAACCTATACTAGCTATATTACATTAATCAAAAATCCAAGAGGAAAATACATTACTTGTTCTCACAAGAACAACCCTTGCACAAGTATAATCAACTCTCAACTCACAAGCTAGCCCAAGCCAAATCCTTAGCCTATTTTGCAGCTCTCCAAGCCCCTAATTCCTTGTGCGATTCCTAGGATGAATAGCTCGTATTTATAGGGAATTCATGCTTCCAAAACTACACAATCCTAATTAGGTCCTCTTCTTGATTGCATGCATGATATTTACATCTCAATAAATCATACAACTAATAGTACATTGTCCTTGCACTCTAATATCAACCGGGTCTTTCTCAGATTTGACATGCATGAGTTTCCAATGAGTGAATCTTCAGTTATATGGAGTAGCTCTTGTAGATGCGCCAATGCACTAACTGACTGTTAATCCTCTACTAGTTCAACAAACAATTTTTAATTAGTTTAACTGACTATAACTCAGTAAAACTGAGTTATCTAATTACAACTCAATCTAAACTCATATTGGACCACTAAAATCTAGGGAGAACATATACATGACTTCCAAAAGACTTCCAACTCGAAATTCCTAAGCTAATTAAGTTAATTAAAATTACTTAACTATTTACAAGTTGCTATGAGAATAGAATTTGATTTTAATTCACAACTTAATTCAAGGACAAATTAAATTGGAAATTCTGAATTCTATTTTTAACATTTCTTGTTGCTATTTTCAACATATGAAGTTGAAGGTCATGAAGGCAAAGTTTATAAATTGAAAAAAGCATCTGTGGACTCAAACAATCTTCGAGAGTCTAGTATAGAAAAATTGACAATTATATGATCAAGAATGGACTTAGCATAAGCAACATTGAACCAATATTGTACACAAATGTAAATGAGCATGGTCAAATTTTGATTGTTTGTTTGCATGTAGATGATATGATTTATACTAGTGATCTTGAACTAGACTAGTTTAAAGTACTAATGAAGAAAGAATTTGAAATGATAGATCTTGGTCTTATGAAATATTTTCTTGGCATAGAAGCTGTGCAATCATGAATTTTATTTGTCAAAATAAATATGAAAAAGAATTGCTAAAAATACTCAAAATGGAAAGTTATAAACCTGCTCCTACACCAGTAGTGATAGGTACAAAGTTAAGTAAGGATGATGAAGGATCATATGTAAATCCAACTCTGTTAAGAAGATTAGTTAACAATCTTATGTATCTCGTAGCTACAAGGTCAGATATTATGAATGAAGTTAGTCTGATTTCTAGATTTGTGGAGTCATCAAAAGAATCACATTGAAAAGCTAGCAAAAGGATTGTGAGATACATAGTGAGAACTACAAATTGTGGCATATTATATGAAAGCACAAAAAAGAAAGATTTGGTTGGTTACACTGATTGTGATTATGTAGGAAGTTGGACTGATAGGGGAAACACTTTTGGTTATGTGTTTCATCTTGGTTCAAGTGTGATATCATGGACATCTAAAAAGAAGTCTATTGTGACACTTTCATAAGAAGAATAAAAATATGTAGCAGTAACATCAACAATATGTCAAATAGTGTGATTACGAGGACTTTAGATGGACTTCAGGAGAAACAAGAAGATCAACAACAGTCTATTGTGACAACATCTAAGTCATTACACTACCAAAGTGTATTGTGTTTCATCAAAAGAGAAAACATATAGATACAAGATATCATTTTTTAAGAGAACTTGTGAGCAATGGAGAAGTTTATTCAAAGCCTTGTAAATCAAATGATCAATTGGGTGATATATTCACTAAGCCATTAGAAAAAGATGTCCTTGAGTTTCATAGAGGAAACTTAGGTGTTGTGAAGCTACAAGAGACTTAGAATAGCAAGCATGTTTGAGTTTTGATGAGTCGGAGGTCGTAATTAAAGGGGAGTGTTAAAAATATCTAATTATTCCAACAGGCAGAGTACTCTACATTGAGAGTGTGAGTTAATTTGAGCTAGTGTGGCTTAGTTCAAGTTCAGTGTATATTTGGGAAAGCCAAATTTAGTGTGGGTTTGCATGAAAACATTAGCCCAAATGAGCTTTAGTTGAGTGGGTAGTTAGAAAGCATAAATACCCCACATTGGGATCAATTATAATCAATCAAATTTGTGTGTTTAGTAGAAAAAAAAACCAAATCGTGTGTTTTGTGTGTGAAATTTTGTCTTTTCCATATTGCCTTTCCAACACATATGAGAAAGATTAATAAATATCCGAAAGGATTGGAAGATGAAAAAGGAAAATCGAAACTTAATTGTGAAGGGATTATTTGACTGCCATCCGTTAGTTAATCATCAAACACATTCTATTAATTTTTTTTTTCCTAAAAACAAATCAGATCAGAGGGTGCCTATGCTTTTTTAATTTCAAGGACGAAATTTTTATGGGGCTTATACAAACAAGAGTTAAATGCATATAATCTTATGCTCACTGCGAAAGTGGCCCTTGTCATTTTGTGTGCTCTGTGTAAGATAGAACCAACAAAGTCTAAATGAAAAAACCTTTCATTGCAATGGTCAGTTTGGATTTCATTTTCTATCCTTTTCACTGTAGTTTCTTGGAGCATAGCATACACAAATTTAATGGTAACAATATGAAGCACCATGCTTTTCTACCGAAGCATCAGATTGTTACGATGGTTGAGTTCGAATAGAGTTTCGTTTTTAGCATCATTATACACAAATTTAATGGTAACAATATGAAGCACCATGTTTTTCTACCGAAGCATCACATTGTTACGATGGTTGAGTTGGAATAGAATTTCGTTTTTAGCATCATTATAATTGAGAAGAACTTAATTTTCATATTTCAATACAATTTAGTTGTAAGGAAATATTGGTTATGTGTTTGAAATATTAATTTTCAATTGTACGCATTAACTCCAGAAAACTACTTCACAAAACCACGAGGTACATTTCCCACCGCTTTTCACAAAAAGTTGTTTTTGTCAGAGGGCCTCCGAACACCCCGACTAATTGACACGCTTCCAGTGTACGAACTCAAAACCACCCACTCCCCGGAAGCTAAAGTTCGTTTGGTTTGTGTGAGCTTGGTGTGCGAATTGCATCCGATCAGGTCAATAATTTTACTTTTACCGCACGTTTTATTTAATGCATTTAATGAAATGTCATAGTCTTAGGTAAAAACTTTATGTTTTCATACGGCATGTATGGGCGGGAATTAAAGAGTGGTATGGGCAAGTCAACACCATTTTTTTTTAATGCTTTTGATATATGTTTTGTGTGTGTTGACATTTTGATTATTGCACACGGGATGAGAAGCAGAGCTGCTTTTGATATATGTTTTGTGTGTGTTGACATTTTGATTATTGCACACGGGATGAGAAGCAGAGCGTTCGCAGCAGCGAAAAGAACACAGCAGTGTAAAAAGAAAAAGAACACAGTAGTGTAAAAAGAAAAAGACTCGCGACAGTAAAAATTTTGGATTTCTTCTTACAGGTGGACATAGTTGTTTGTTGAAACGAATGGGAAGGCAATGTATTTTTTTTATTTTGAATATGAAAGGTGAAATCCCGAGCATTTCTAATGTAATGAAAAATTTCACACAGTGGTGAATGTGAATTTTATTTTACAGCAGTAAAATTATGTAAGAAATTTTTACAGCATATGTAAGAATTTCATTTTACAGTGGTAAATGAGTAAATGTAAAAGGTCTTTTACAGCAGTAAATATGAATGTAGATTTTACACAACAGTGTAAAAATCATTTGTAACATAGGCAGAGTAATTTTGTTTTTGGTGAATCCCTCACAGTAAGAGGAAGAAATATGTATCAGAGTTTTTTTTAATGAATATAAAGGTTTTATTGGTGTGAAAAATCTCTGTCCTTAGAAATTTTATTTGCTTCCCTGTGCAAAAGATCCTGAGGAGAAAAACAGAGCATTGCTCTGTATTCAATCAATTGTTTGTTTTTGGGATTTTACCAAAAAAATCCCCAACAGTGGTATCAGAGCAGGTTTAGGCTCTTTGAAGGTGTAAAGAAGCTGAAGGAAGGATTTTTGTTGCAGCAGTAAATCTTCTCCAACAAAGTGAAGTCTCGGGCAAAAGGATTCAGGTATTCCTCAAAGTTTTTTTGTGTTACTGCTAAAGAAACAGTGAGTGTTTTAAATACACAATCAAGGAATTAGAAGCATAGTTAAAGAATGCAAGGAATGGCCAGCACCAGCACCAGCATGGGTATGTTTAATCCTCAATTCCCACAGTTCAATGGGAAAAACTATGACTATTGGGCAATAACCATGAGAGCCCTGTTTGCCTGTCAAGATTTATGGGAATTAGTTCAAGATGATTTTGAAGAACCAGCAGATGAAAATGAGTTTAACAGATTAACTCAGGCAGAGAAAGATCTATTAAAGAGCAATAGGAAGAATGATTTAAAAGCCCTCATATTTTTGTATCAAGCAGTGGACCAGAGTGTGTTTCCAAGGATAGCAGCAGCTAAGACATCCAAAGAAGCATGGCAAACTCTCAAGACAGTCTATCAAGGCATGGAGAAAGTGAAGACAGCAAACTCAGTTGCTGAGGAGAGATTTTGAAATCTGAACATGAAGGAGTCAGACAATATTGACTTTTCTTCCACACATGTGATTGGATTGGTCAACAGATGAGGACACATGAGAAGTTTTGAAGAAAGGAGGATGTGGAGAAACTTTGAGGGTCCTACCCCAAGTTTTGATGTGATTGTCACCACCATAGAAGAGACAAAGGATCTCTCAAACTTTTCAGTTGATGAACTCCATGCATCACTGATAACACATGAGCAGAGGTTGAGTAGAAATGAAAACTCATCTCTAGAGCAAGCCTTCAAGACCCAGATGTCCTTTGGAAGAGGAAAAGATCAAGGCAGAGCAAACAAGAGAGGAAGAAGCAGAAGCCAAAACAGAGGTGGAAGGAACAACCCAACAAATGCTCAAGGAAGAGGCAGCAATCGGAATCAAAACCAAGGCCAAGGCAACAGCCAACAAAGAGGACTACATCATGCTCAAGGACAAAGGTATGAAAAAATCCAATGTCCAATGTTATTACTGCAAAAAGTATGGGCACTATGCCAGTGAATGTAGGAAGAAACAACATGATATGTGTAATAGTTCTAGTGCAAATATCACTAGAGAAAATACCAGAAAAAATAATGTGTTGTTAGCTTGTAACATGGCTTAAACAAATAGTGAAGACATATGGTTTTTAGACTCAAGTTGCAGCAACCATATGACAGGAAACATAGCCCTGTTTTCTGCTTTAGATCAAAATGTGAAATCAGAAGTCACACTTGGGACTGATAGCAAAATTTCTGTTATGGGAAAAGGAGAAGTTAAAATATTTACAAAGAAGGGTGAAAGGAAAACCATAGCAGATGTCTACTATGTCCCTGGAATGAGATGTAACCTCTTGAGTATTGGACAGCTTGTCCATAAGGGGTATAATGTTTTCTTTAAGAATGATGTATGCACCATCATGGATATAGCACCCAGCAAAAGATGTATTGCTGAAGTGAAGATGACAAGGAACAGGATGTTCCCTCTTAAAATAAGGGCAGATTTGAAAAACAAAGAAGTGATTGCAGCAGTTACCCAAGAGGCTCTCCAAAGCGTGCCAAAGGATGAAAATTGGTTGTGGCACTTGAGATTTGGACATCTCAACTTTGGAGGTCTTAACTTGTTGAGTAGAAAAGGAATGGTAAGAGGATTACCATTGATAGAGAAACCGGACAGCCTTTGTGAAGGTTGCATATTGGGGAAACAACACAGAGAAAGTTTTCCATCAGGGAAAAGCATAAGGGAAAAGGCACCCTTAGAGATTGTCCACTCAGATGTATGTGGACCGATCCAAACTCCATCTTTAGTAGGCAGCCAATATTTTCTAACATTAATTGATGATTTCACCAGAAAGACTTGGGTATATTTCCTTAAAAACAAAAGTGAAGTGTTTGAAAAATTCTGAAATTTCAAAGCAGTTGTGGAAAATCAAAGTGGGTTGCATATCAAAGTTCTGAGAAATGATAGAGGAGGTGAGTATATCTCCAAGGAATTCCTACAGTTTTGTAGATAAAATGGAATTCATAAGCAATTCACAGCTAGGTACACCCCACAGCAAAATGGAGTTGCTGAAAGGAAGAACAGGACATCATGGATAGGCGAGAGCATGTTGAAGGCCAAGCAATTTGCCAAATGATTATTGGCTAAAGCTGTAAATTGTGAGCATTAATTTTTTGAATAGGTTCCTACAAGTAGTGATGGATAGAGTGCCGGAAAGAAGCCATGGAGTGGGGAGAAAGCAAGGAGTCACCCACAATGAAAGTTTTGGATGGTGTGGCTTTAATGCACACATTCCAGATCAGCTAAGGAGAAGTTGGACAGCAAAGGGGAGAAATATCTTTAATTGGATAATGAGGAATCAAAGCATACAGGTTTGTATATCCCATTACAGAAGTTTTTTGTGAGCAGAGATGTTCAGTTCATTGAAGAGGAAGCTTGGGATGGAAGCATAGAGAAAACAATGAATGTTAAAAACTGTTTATCTCATGATGAAGATGATGAGGAGATGGCTGAAATACATCCCCAAACAGCAGTGCCAACACAAGGACAACAAGGAACACCCTTGAGGAGAAATGAAAGTGTTTCTCCAAGCACACCACAAGGAGGAAATTCAAGTGCATCTTCAAGCACTTGCACACCGAGTGAAAGAGGTAAGAAATTTAGAAATTTAAGTGACATTTATGAGCAAGAGGCAGCAAATGAAGGTATGAATTTCTTGTTTGCAGTATATTGTCATGTTGATGACCCTATTCATTTCGAAGAAGCAATTAAAGATAAGAAATGGATAGAAGCTATGGATGAGGAAATGAATGTCATAGAGAGAGACAAAACATGGGAGTTGGTTGAGTTACCAAAAGGTAAGGAAGTCATTGGAGTTAAATGGGTCTATAAGACCAAGTACAATGCTGAAGGCAAGATAGAAAGACACAAGGAAAGGCTGGTTGTCAAATGGTACAAGCAGCATTATGGGAGAGATTATGAGGAAACTTTCGCACCGGTTGCAAGAATGGAAACCGTGAGAGCAGTGCTATCCATAGCAGCACAAAACAAGTGGAAAGTTTACCAAATGGATGTGAAGTCAGCATTATTGAATGGAGTGTTAATGGAAGAGGTTTACATTGAACAACCTCTAGGCTATGAGAAGAAAGGTGAAGAGCACAAAGTGTGAAAATTGAAGAAAGCTCTTTTGGCTGAAAGAAAGCGCAAGAGCAATGGTACAGTAGGATAGATTCCTGATCTACTAGAAAATGGATTTGACAAATGTGAGGGGAACCACAGGTCTACATCAAAGAAAAGATGGAAATTGCTAATGTTGTGTTATATTGTGATGATGTGATTTTAAGGTAATGATGACTACCTCATTGAAAATTTCAAAAGCAGTCAATGAAAGAAAGGACTTTGAAATGAACCTGACATGGGTTTGCTGAGATACTTATTAGGATAGAAGTAGATCAAATGAAAATGGAAATTTTCTTACAGGCAAATATGTAAATGAAGTGTTGGACAAATTTTAATAGGCAAGAGTTGCAAGAATAGCAATCAACTCCCACAATAATGGGATTAAAACTCAGCAAAGAGGAACAGCAGCAAGGATTTTGATCCTAGTTTGTACAAGAGCATAGTTGGCAGCCTTATGTATTTAACTGCAACTAGACCTGACATAATGTTTGCTGTTAGTTTAATTTCCAGATTCATGGAGAGGCCAAAGGAAGCACATTGGCAAGTAGCAAAGAGGATTTTGAGGTATGTCAAAGGTACTAAAAAGTTTGGCATCTTATATAATGTCTCAGAACATTCAGATTTAGTTGGATACACTGATATTGATTGGGCTTGGGCTGGAAGTGTAGATGATCGGAAAAGCACTTCCGGTTATGTTTTTCACATGGGTTCAGGAGCCATTTCATGGGCTTCTAAGAAGCAGTCCATTGTAGCGTTGTCTACAGTAGAGGCTGAATATGTGGCAGCTACAGCAGCAGCATGTCAAGCAGTTTTGATGAGAAGGATGTTGAGGAGCTTAGGCCAAGAGCAGGCAAAAGAAACAGTGATTTTTTGCAACAATAGCTCAGCTATTGCATTATCAAAGAATTCAGTGTTTCATAAGAGAACGAAACACATTGACACAAGGTTTCACTACATCAGGGAACTGGTGAGCAATGGAGAAATTGTCTTAGAACATTGCAGGACTCAGGAACAGGTTGCAGACATTAAACCACTGGATCAGAAAAGCTTTGAGTTTTTGAGAAAATGTTTGGGTATGACTGAATGCCCAGCAGTTGAAATTAAAGGGGAGTGTTGAAATATTAATTTCCAACTGCCCACATTAACTCCAGAAAACTACTTCACAAAACCACGAGGTACATTTCGCACCGCTTTTCACAAAAAATTGTTTTTGTCAGAGGGCCTCCTAACACCCGACTAATTGACATGTGTCCAGTGTACAAACTCAAAACCACCCACTCCCTTAATTTTACTTTTACCGCAGGTTTTATTTAATGCATTTAATGAAATGTCATAGTCTTAGGTAAAAACTTTATGTTTTCATACGGCATGTATGGGGGCGAATTAAAGAGTGGTATGGGCAAGTCAACACCATTTTTTTTAATGCTTTTGGTATATGTTTTGTGTGTGTTGACATTTTGGTTATTGCACACAGGATTAGAAGCATAGCTTTCGCAGCAGCGAAAAGAACACAACAGTGTAAAAAGAAAAAGACTCCCCACAGTAAAAAATTTTGGATTTCTTCTTACAGGTGGATATAGTTGTTTGTTAAAACGAATGGGAAGGCAATGTATTTTTTTTATTTTGAATATGAAAGGTGAAATCCATAGTTGTTTGTTAAAACGAATGGGAAGGCAATGTATTTTTTTTATTTTGAATATGAAAGGTGAAATCCCGAGCATTTCTAATGTAATGAAAAATTTCACACAGTGGTGAATGTGAATTTTATTTTACACCAGTAAACTTATGTAAGAAATTTTTACAGCATATGTAAGAATTTCATTTTACAGTGGTAAATGATTAAATGTAAAAGGTCTTTTACAGCAGTAAATGTGAATGTAGATTTTACACAACAGTATAAAAATCATTTGTAACAAATGCAGTAATTTTGTTTTTGGTGAATCCCTCCCAGTAAGAGTAAGAAATATGTATCATAGTTTTTATTAATGAATATAAAGGTTTTATTGGTGTGAAAAATCTATGTCCTTAGAAATTTTATTTGCTTCCCTGTGCAAAAAATCCTGAGAGAAAAACAAAGCATTAATCTATATTCAGTCAATTGTTTGTTTTTGAGATTTTACCAAAAAATTCCCCAACATTATACCGGCAACGGGTATATCTGGGAATGATACTCATACCTTCACATTCGTTGTTACTTCAGAATCCGAAAGCTACCTCATTCAAATTTATTGAACGATTATAAAAAAATATAAAGTTTGAGAAAGATAGTATTAATCAACAACGCCTCAAAGTAGTTAGATGCTCCCATGGAAATGCTATACATAACAATTTTTATAAAGAAGGTTAAACATTCTTTAGAATTAGAGTTCTGTTAGCCCCTCTCGTTCGATCCGTATCTGCGAAGTTATCTTCCTTCATTTGGCATGTTGGAGCTGTTATCGCTCCACTCCATTCCTTCGCGTTTAGTTGAATTCGCCTGGCCAGTCAATGAATGCCCATTTTGGATACCATTCTCCTCTGCAATTGAAATAGAATCATTATTCTCATGTTTGATAGCCTCCTTGAGCTCTGCCACTACCTCACTCACAGGCGGCCTAGAAGACGGTAAAGCCTGGACACATCTCATGGCTGTTTTGGCAACATTAATCATGGATTTCATGCAGTAATCTCCACACAACCTTTTGTCTATGACATCTACTATTTTGCCACCATTTTCATCGGTCTCTAGTAGATGCGGTGTCACCTGTAACGCGATGCCGATACTCATGGTTAGTCTCAAGCAGAAGATGCACTACTGCATATTCTGTTCTGAGTGTTGTTAAATATGTATATTTTGGACGATTGATAATAAGGTTCCTTACCCATCTAACGATGTTTAGTTCTTCTTCAGGTAAATTTGTATCTATGGGTGTTCTACCACATATGATCTCTAACAACACCACTCCAAAACTATACACGTCACTCTTTTCCGTCAACATTTGAGTGTTGTAATATCTGGCAGGATAAAAACAAGTATGGTGAAAAAATCATATGTACTCTTAATTATACATTAATTACTTAAAAAATTAGATGACAAATATGGTGAAAAAATCATATGTACTCTTAATATACATTGAATTCCTTTAACATAAAGAATATTGCAGAGAGAGTAAATTATATACTCTGGATCCAGATATCCGATCGTTCCTTTCACTGTCGTGGTAACATGAGTACCCTCTTCATCCGTTGTCACCCTCGAAAGACCGAAATCGGCCAACTTCCCATTCAAATTGCTATCCAAAAGTATGTTGGCCGTCTTGATGTCCCTGTGAATTATTTTTGGGGTGCAACCCACGTGCAGGTATTCCAAACCTTCACATAGAAATCGGAAATCAATAAGATGAGACACATCAATAGCTATTTTACCTTTTAGATTGTACATATCTACTGTATTTCAAAATAATTAAGAGAAATAATTACCCTGTGCTGCATCTAAAGCTATTCTGAGCCTTCTTTTCCAATTTAGATATGAATTTTCTGCACGAGGACCTGAAAAAGAAGACAACAACCAAATGTTTGTTGTTTACGTTGGCTATTTTATTGACTGAAACAAACATATTTTACATTGCATAATTTACCATAAAGGTGGTCTCGTAGGGATCCTCCTGACATGTGTTCGTAGATCAGCATAACTTGCTCGGTTTTGCTACAGTAGCCCAATAAAGATACCAAGTTCCTATGGTTGATTTTAGAAAGAAGATCAACCTGCTCATGAGATACATTAATAATAGTTAGGGTGCAGCCAAAACTGACATTGAACCGTATTATATCTGAGAATTACCTCGTTCAAAAACTCTTGAATTCCTTGTCGGGAGAATAAGGATAGCACTTTGACAGCTATAACTTTTCCTTCGGGCAATTCGCCAAAGAACACCGAACCAAATCCCCCTCGTCCGATTTCCATTCTAAAATTTTGTGTGGCCGCTATCATCTCATCTAGAGTGAAGGCACGTGCATTTGACACCATATTCATCAAGCGGTCTGCAAATCGTTAATGGAAAGTACAGTTAATAATAGTAAAAACACAACGATTTTCCATTTATTGCTTACACTCCTATATATTATAATAAAGTATATCTTGGCCACCTTTTTCCCCCAAAAAAATAGTGGAAATTTTTATCATTTTGATGAAAATATGGTAGAAATTTTAGGCAATCTGAGTTATAACTATTAAGCTTTCAGATTTCAGGTGTTCAGAAGTTTTTGATGGTGCTTGATAATGTTAAATTTATTTCTACTGTCAAAAAAACCATTAAAACACAGTCTGACTCCAGCAAAAAAACTTTCCTAACAAAATTGTAGGCTCTGTACCCGAAGCCTATTATAATAAAATTTCTAATACTTACCTTGGTTCAAGAAATGTTTGCTTTCAGTAGAATAGAATTTTATTCTCAATTTTACAAATTTATCTACCATCAACGCGATGAATAGAATTCCCAGGACAACCATCAATTTCATGTTTTCTTTCCTGTTTTTCTTGTCGAGATTACATTCCCTCTTACCCACCCGTAGGTAGGGATTTCCCGAGTAACTGCAAAACACCGAAAGACATTTTTCCATAAATTGAATTAATTAAAATTTGAAGTTCATTCAATATCATTTTCCATAAACGTCATGCACTTGGATCTTAAAACAATTTTTTGTACGAGCATAAGAAATATAAAATAGGATTGGATCTTAAAACAAGTTTGTGTACGAGCATAAGAAATATAAAATAGGATATTATTACCTGAGTTTCAACGAACAATTAAGGAGCAGGCGATCAGGAAATACACCGCTGAAATTATTGTTTTCTATATTTCTGTGTGACAAAAAGTTAAAACAACTGAGTCAATATTTATCGATTAACTGTATTGAATTTTGAAAAACACTACTAAAATTCAAATAGAAAAAGAGGGAGACGTACAATTCTTGAAGATTTTGTAAATAAGGAAGCCACCACTCAACATTACCATTCAGTTTATTGTTTTGTAAATATCTGCATAGTCAATTTTGGTTTTGTGAAAATGAACAGCTGAAAAATTCCACAAAATGAAAGTTGTTTAAAAGGTATTTACAGTCGCTCCAATTTGTCTAGACTGAGAAAACTTGGCATTGGTCCATTGAATTGATTATGATTGAGAGACCTGTTAATTTCGACACAAACATTCGGTACAAAATTTGTTAATTATTTCTATTTAATTTTGAACAAAAGTTTGACCAAAAAACACAAATTAACAATAAAAAGAGAAAAGACGCCAACGTACACTTCTCGAAGATCTACTAGAGAAGATAGCCACTCAAGAGTGCCACTCAAGTTATTGTTTTGTAAATTTCTGCATAGTAACCAAAGTTAATCTTTGATTTAGGAAAAAATATATATGGCAACAAAAGAACCCACGAGTACAGATGATTATCCAAAAGAACCCACGAGCACAAATTTTACTAAATAATTCTATTTGGTTTTTGAACAAAAACTTCAAAAAAGTTAAATAGAAAAAAGAGAAAAAGAGGCAGACGTACAACTCTCGAAGAGGGGAAATGAAATCAGATAGAAACTCAAGAGTCCCAGTAAGGTTATTATTTTGTAAATATCTGCAGAGTAACAAAAGAACCCACAAAATGAAAGTTCTCTTTTAGGAGAAACTTACAGTCCCTCCAAATTCAGTAAATTGGTCAAATCTGGCACTGGTCCTGTTAAGTGATTATGGGCAAGAGACCTGCTAATTCCAACACAAAATGGTAAATGCTGCACAGATGATTGGTGCCTCGTATAATAATCAGGCATATCATGTTCCCTTGAAAAGCCGAACCAAAGTTGTATATTGCCGAGTGGAAGACTTACAAACAGCCAATATTTTTAACACACTATCAATAATATCCCCAAAATACAAAACTAGTCGTGATTCTGTTATCAAACACGAGCACATGAACACAATTTAGAATGGCCATTAGTATTTGTCATATTCTACGACATTTCATTTGGAGAATTTCTTAGAAGGGCAAATTATAGGTTACACACAGATAAAAAGAGGGTCTAATTTTGCTTACAGATTAACCAATGAATACAGCCGACTAATATCGTCAGGCACCGCTCCCGTAAGATTCCTTCCCGACAAATCTCTGGCAACAAGAGTATCATCTTGGCATGTTACAATTTCGCTTATATGCCTCATGATTTCACGATTTCAGCAGTAAAGAAATCGAAGAATTTAACTTACAGTTCAGAAATTATGATGTTATCACAGCCAATTCCATCCCACGGTATCAAATAGCAAGGATCAGGTGAAATCCAATCTTTTATGTCAAAACTTCTTTTGATAGCGTTAAGAGCGTCAACTGCATTTTGAGAACTTCGTTAGGCGTTGATTTATAATATTGTAATTTACTTATGAGAAATTTAGCGAGGGCAAGTCTTACTCTCTCCAGGATCTGCTGCGTGGTCCGACTGATGTATCCCGTAACACTCGAAAGCGTTGATTATAGGAGGAAGGGTGGAGTCACTGCTCTTAAGCAGATCTAAAAGATTTGGTGCAGTATCTGGATAGATTGTGAACTCTTGAGCAGAATAATTTCGGCTCAAAGTAATGGTGTCACGCTGTAAGACACCATCCACGGAGACCGAAAATGATCTAGATTGAGACATATTCAACCTCTCGATCTCTGCAAAATATAACAGCAGTACTGTCCGATCCGCCGCGGATAGTTGCTCATTGAATAGTGCCCCACGTATCAATGTAATCTCGCCCGGGTTGACCCATGCAGTTTGCAAGACAGCAGTTGGAGGAAGGTCATTGGCATTTTTTGTTGAAATAGGCTCTTTCGAACTTATATTGTGTAAATCTGAACTTGCTTTTAAATCTGATATCCAGATGCGGTCGAATTTGTCCTGAGGATACCTGCTCAATCAACCATCCAAAGCTATGCATGTCAAACATTACCCAAAAAAACATGGCAACCATCCAAAGCTCAACCGCACTAAATAAAAAGTTCACAATGTTCACCTCACTGTCAAATTTCCACCCACATCATATCTTGATAATGTGGCCAACATTGTTCCTGGCTGAGCGTTTATATACATGCCCTCTTGGAGCCTCCTCATCTCGATCGCAGAGATAGATGGATCACCATAGGCATAAGTATAGTCGGATCTGACCAAACAAATGTACAACACTCTGCCTTTAGTATTCAATATAAATTCGTACAAAATTGGTATATACGCATCTAATGTAACATTTCGCTGAGCCAGCATATCCACTGTCTCAATAGAGAAAGTGAAGACTTGTGATTTGTCCCTCGGGGGGAACCATAATCTTAAGAGGTAAGGCACGTCAGGGGCCACTGGCAACTGATAGCAAGACTTGTTAAGAGGTTCTGGGAAATAACGGAAACTATGCAAGTATGACCCATAGGCTTGCTCAGTGAGGTCCCCTATATCATCTACTGACTGACCGACATCTATGTAATGAGCATCAGTTATCCATGTTATATTGTTGTCCGCCGTGTGATTCGTTTTTGCTCCACAACTGATACTGAGAAAGTCTGCACACCGCAAGAAAATAATAAACAAATCAAATATCTTTCCCCAAATCCTAGAAGAGTCGTTCGATATAAAATGACTGTAAAAAGTAGACGAAAGAGAAATACTCCAACGTTGCATAAAGGTTAGAGCCGGATACATGAGCCTTTTCTTCGAGTTAGAATGTTTCAACACATACCTGGTTGAGCAGTGATCACATAGAATAAACTCAGCAAAAGCATTAGTACGGGAGCTATCCATGCGGTCCATTTGCCATAACAAATTTTATCCATGGTGACACCAGTTTTCCTTAAGGAAGCAGTGGATTGGAAGAAGAATACGGACATATGGCCGCCCAGCTCAATCCAAGTTTATATTTTACATATCATTTTTGGGCCGAGCCTCTCCTATTAAATAAGGATAGCTTCCGCTGTAAATAATATAATAATAATAAAGTCAATAATATAATAATAATAAAGTCAACTTTGCAGTAAAGTAATACAAATATTGTTGTAGGTGGAGATATATACCATTAGATTTTCAAATATTATTTAAATTTAATATTTATTTTATATATTTT
>APFE031102019.1:28982-44313 GCA_000404065.3 Pinus taeda
GAAAAATGTGTATAAGCCTAAAAACCAATCTCAGATTGGCGGTCTTATACAAAAAATATGGAGTGAAAATCAGGGACACCTAACACTCTATATTTTCCAAAAAAAAATCTCTCTCTCTTTCCATCCTCACTTCATCTTCATTCCATTTCACTTCACCTTCATCATTTTTCATCTCCATTTCACTTCATTCCATTTCATTTTTTTCACTTCACTCCATTCACTCCATCTCATACCATCAATAAAAGTCCCTTTCAGGGCTATTTCCATTCACTTAGTCTTTTCCTAACTAAATTTGTGCAGTTAAAAGGGAGATGTCTTAGTTTCCGCAGCTGGAAACCGTTTCCACAGCTCGCACCAGTTTCCGCAGCCAGAAACGATTTCCACAGCCAGCATCACTCTGTCTCTACAGCCAACAGAACTCTGTTTTCAAGGGAAAATCTCAGTCAAAGGTTAACATCATCATCACCAAAGGTAGCAAGGATATGAGGCACTTGCAGGATCAAAAAGCAATAATGGATCAGCAACCTTAATCAACAAATGGCAAACTCATGAAGGTATGATCACAATATTTTCCAAACAACAATTTAATGTCATTTTATGCATAATTATTAAATCGTGGAAAGAGCTACTAAATGCAATGATTCGGAAAGATCATCCCACTCCTCCTCCATGATAATACTTCATCCACTTCATACCCTTCTAACGGTCCCATAATCACTCTTAATTCAAACTCGAAATGGGACTGCGCTTTCATTTATTGGCCGTACAAGGAAAAAGTGACCTATTGTACTACGTCTCTTCTCCACCATGATCTCCGCAGCCAATGCTGAGACGTGTGCGTAAGCCACCCGGCTCTAAAGGATTCGGCCGTTATTCCATCCACTTATCACTCCATTTCCGCACGCATTGAACTCATTTCTCGTGTTTGTCTTCTACTCCCTCGTACTCACACCATTTCCACTTTCATTTCCGTTGCAAACCCCACAGCTCTGTTTCAAACCTCGATTGCAGTTCTGCAATACGCCTTGCATTACGTTACGGCTACTCCACTTACAGCCGTAATCCACCTATTTTTCCCGTGAGCACCCTCCTTGAGCATCCACACACAGTCAAAGCTTCAGCCGAAGTTGAGAGCCGAAGACGGGGAAGCTGCTTAGAGCTGAACCTGAAGGTTCAAAGTATTTAGAAGGGTATCCATAGACGAAGGAAGCATTAAAGAAAGCAAAATGGTTAAAGTTTATTAAAAAATTCAGAGGGTATGATAAGGAGGTAACGAAAGCATTTTCTCGATACTTCAATGGACACACCGTGGAAGTAGGGGACCTGAAATTCACAATAACAGAGAACACCATAGCAACAACAACCAGTCTACCTCAAGTGGGAGACAGATGGTTTAAGAACAGAGGGCTGGAAGATCAGGGATGGAAAAACATGCTTAAGAACCCAGGTATGAACACTTCAATATTCACTAAAGGGATTCCTCTACATGTAATTAAGGAAGAATGGACTGCATTGTTATTACTTGTTCAAAAGTTTATCACATGTGAGGGCCGCTTTGGCACTATGTATATGTACCATGCAAGGATTATGATGAACTTCATGGAAGGCCATGCCATCAATTTACCCTACTTTATGTTAGCAAGCCTAAAGAAAATGAGTTCCACTGTCCAAAAGAATGTAGGCCATATTGAACCCCACTTGTATCATCACGGGTTCATTAGAATTCTCATAGAGGATCAATTGAAAAATAATAATGATACACGGGAAAAGCTTTTAGTCAGGAATCATTTCCAAGAAGTAACTGAAGCTTCTGTTAGTAGTTCTCCTAGGATCCCAAAAAGAAGTAGGAGAACGAAAAGAGATGTTGCAGCCCAAGATCCTCCTATTGTAGAAACTCAGGAAACCACTCAAGAAGAAGAGGAAGAGAGATAAAACCAAGAAACAGAAAAAGGATAAAGGGAAAACAATTGTTCAAGAATCATATCCATCACCTGAACCTTCAGAAGAAGAAGACTCTCAAACCTTGGCTGATAGACTATCACAACTTCAAGCTGCTGCCCTCTCAAAGAAGAAACAAAAAGAAAAACAGAGTGCCCAGCAAAAGAGCACTAGTGTAAAAGTAAGAAGAAGCAGTAGACTTAAAGAAAGAATGAGTGTGACTAAAGAAAAACAATCACATTTCATTGATTTGGGAGAAGGTACACCTGAAAAGGCTCCAACTTAGCTTGACCTTGAGTCCACTCCTCCATGTGAAGAGAGTCCCTTTCAGCCAGAACCTCAAACAGAATTTGATTTTGAACATAACCCAAGAAGAACACCTGAAATTGATCCTGACCAGCAGAAGGTATACAATTATTTGGAGACCTTGGAGCAATCAGTTGTAGGTCCAAGCACTATATTTCCTCTTAATGAACAGGCCCAATCTTTAAAACATGAGGTGTTTGAACTAGAAGTCCTAAACCGACATATTAAACAAGAAAACGAAGCATTGAAAGAACAAAGAAAGGTGGACAAAATTGTCCATGACAATATCATGCTTCACTTAGGACTCTGGCAGAAGAAGAACAGAAAATTGAAGGGAAAATGTAAGAAACTGAGCAGGGCATTGATCAATTTGAGATTCAGGTGTTTAGTCAAGAAACCAAGGAAAATTTTGGCAGCAAGGAGAAAGAAAAGAAGGCTAGATGTTTTGGCAGAAGCATCTGAGCACATGGATTGAAAAACAATGACAAAGTTTTGGTTGCATGAGGACATGCAACACCTTCACAGTGGGGGTATTTTGAGCCTCGAACCTGCACTTCTTTACACATCCTCTCAGCCTCCTTTTCCTATTCATTTCCTTCTTTTGCCACTCATTCCCTTCATAAAATTGCTCAAATAATTGTATTTTAGGACTTTTTACATGGTTTGCTAATTATGCTAATGACTGTGTTGTTGGTTTAGAATTTTGGTTCAAAGTGTTGCGTTTTCGCAGCTCACACAGGGTTTCTGCAGCTGATCCCGGTTTCCGCAGCCAACCCCGGATTCCGCAGCCAACCCCGGATTCCGCAGCTGTTTTATTAAATGATATGTTCCAGGTGTCCTCCGGGAAGAAGAGCCACATGGGCAAGTTCGTGGAACCAAGGACATGGTGTGTGTCCTTCCAACTCACCCAAACCGGTCATAAAAACCCGTGGTCAACGAGGAGGCAACTATGGTCAAGAGAAGTGATTGGCGGTGGCACGGCTCTGCGTGTTCTGTTTTAGAGCACATGAAGAATAGGTGGCATCTTCCTCAGCCATGAAGACAGTGGGAAACATGAACCCAACAACAGATTGAATGCCCACAACGACCGTTGCCTAAATCCGAGGACGCAGCAAGACTACGTGTTTTTACATAGCTTCTTGAATAGCTTAGTTTTCATTAAGTTAGTTTGCTTTCCTCTGTTATAAATAAAGCGTCTTTTAACGCTGGATAGTTAGCCGATGATATGTAATTTTGAACTCCCCACTGTACTTTCTATTTTGATACATAATATATGAGAAGACTGTTTTCCATTTGAGCGTGTAACTGATCATTGAACCGGCTGGAGTAGGCAGAGGGCCCTGTTTACTGAAGTCCTGTATAGTACTCTTTAATTTCCTGCATTTCTTTTTCTCATTTCATGTATAATAGTTGTACAAAATGCCTTTGATTGCTGTGTTTTGATCATGTACAATAGTTGTATATAAATTTTGAATTATGCTTATTTATATTTCTGCACTTTTCCATGACTGATCAGTGTGTTATGCAGGTTTCTTAGGTGTGCCCGGGACAATTTCTTTCTTTTCTTTTTCATAACTAGTGACACTTGTGATCATCTTTTCTATGTTGCTGACCTTCCTTGTTTTGCAGCCTTTATCTCCTTACTATCATTTCTTTAATTTGCATAGTTGCTTTCTGCTTTTAGACATCAAGTTGTTTACCTATTGATGGTTTCTTCTCCATAATTTAATATCTTCATTGAGGACCAAAATATCACTTAGCACAGCTTGGTTTAGTTGCTCAAGAACTCACAATTGCTTGGCTTATTTTTAACTGTTTCTCACATGATATATTCAGTTAAAAGACAAGAGGTTAAGAAGAAGTTAAAGTATTTGTGACTAGTCTTTCTTTTATGTAGATTTACTTCAGTTTCACATTGCTTAGTTTTTATTCTTAGCTAGATTTGACATAGATTTCATCTTCATTTTCTTGCAGCAGCAGAGATACTGGGCCAATGTCATTAGTCTTTTATTTGATGCCTTTATTTTCCTTTAAGAGTTGATTTCATTTCAGTTGTTGTTCAAGCTTTCTTGTAGAATATTTTTAAGTTATAAGAAATCATTTAAAGCTCATCAAAATCTCACACACTTCACTTGCTTTATTTCATTTCCATCACATCACAGTAGGAGAGATATACTTGAAAACAAACTTAAAAAGTTAAAAAAAACAAAAGCTTAAGAAACAAGTTGCCTAAGTACATACAGTACACCTCACTTCATCAGCTTACGAGCCCCGGGTTGACATTTAAAAGTTGCAATTTAGACATCACTAAATTGACCAAACAATATCCCAGCATTCCCACTCAGGAAGGCTTGCATGCCTTACGGGAAATGCTTGAGCAAAGCACTGCTGAACTCTTTACTCTAGAGGATGTTAACTTTCTGGTTAGCGTAGCAGAATTGGTGCTTAAATGGCACTTTCTTTAGTTTAGCGGCACTTACTATCGGCAAATTCGAGGCACAACTACGGGCAGCAACTTTGCTATGGTTTATGCGTGTCTCTTTCTTTGCCACCTTGAACAAGAAGTTTTCAGAAGATTCCCTGCTCTCGAGATTCAACGCTTCAGATGCTTCATCGACGATGGTTGCATGGTTTGGAATGGCTTCAGAGACAGATTGGTTCAGTTCTTGGATTGCTACTAGTCCATATACCCCGAGCACATTTGGATCGATTCTTGCATTTCATCTTCTAGTGTCAACATTACGGACATTGTGCTTTTCAAAGGTCCAAATTTCCATGCCTCTGGAAATCTTTCTACTCGATGTTTTCAGAAACCATTAAATGCCTATCAGTATATTCCTTTCTCTTCGCATCCTCGGCACCAGAAAGTGGCATTCGTGGTAAATGAGCTGCAGAGATACCTTCTTCGAGAGAGCAGTCAGTTGGGGTTTCTAGAACTCAGGCGTGCATTCTACAACGGGCTTCGGTCGAGAGGTTATCCACCAGATTTTCTCCAGGCTTGTTTTGCCAAAGTTCATTGGGATCAGAGGGATGCTCTAATGCAACAGGTTTATGCGCGAGGTCCTCTTCACTCTTCTGGCCTCAAAAGGCCCCCCTTGGTGTTGAAGCTAGATTTCTGTGAAGCCACTAGAGCTTTAAACCTTGGGGATTCCCTAAACCTTAAACTGTATGGAGAATTCCAGTGCTACCCTTTGCTACATCATATTCCCAAGCCTTTGATATGTTGGAGAAATTTGCGAAAGATTGGGACATTCTACATGAGCAGTTCAGATCCTCGGCCATGATTCTTTCAGGAGCAGTGCACATTTTCTGCAAATTTTAAATATTTTAAATGTTTATTTTAAATATTTTAATATTTAAAAATATTTCTAAAATATTCCTTCTCTAGAATATCCTTTTCTAGAATATTTTATTTCTAGAAATTTCTATTCTAGAAGTTTCTAACATGCACTTGCCCTGTCCATTTTTGCTATATAAGGACAACTTGTATCTCATTTCTTTTGTATCACTGATGAGTCCCATCGTGGACGAAACTAGTTTGATGATAATACAAGAGATCTGTTTTACATATTATGTGTCTTGCATAATCTTGTGTCCTTAAGCATTTTCATTTATCGGTTTTATTGGTTGTGTTTCAGTATTGTTCCCGCCTTAATCTCTTTTTGCTCTTAAACCCTAAACCCTAAACCCTAAACCCTAAACCCTAAACCCTAAACCCTAAAACCCTAAACCTTAAACCCTAAACCCTAAACCCTAAACCCTAAAACCCTAAACCCTAAAGCCCTAAACCCTAAACCCCCTAAAACCCCTAGGCCCTAGACCCTAAACCCTAAATCTCTAAAACCCTAAACCCTAAACCCTTAAACCCTTAAACCCACCCTAAACCATAAACCCTAACACCCTAAAACCCTAAAACACTAAACCCTAAACCCTAAACCTTTAAACCCTAAACCCTAAACCCTAAAACCCCTAAACCCTAAACCCTAAACCCTAAACCCTAAACCCTAAACCCTAAAACCCTAAAACCATAAAACTTAAACCCTAAACCCTAAACCCCCTAAACCCTAAAACCCCTAAGCCCTAAACCCTAAACCCCAAAACCCTAAAACCCTAAACCCTAAACCCTAAAACCTAAAACCCTAAAGCCCTAACCCTAAACCCTAAAATCCTAAACCCTAAACCCTAAACCCTAAAAGCGCTAAACCCCAAACCCCAAACCCCAAACACTAAACCCTTAAACCCTAAACCCTAAACCTTAACCCCTAACCACTAAACCATAAAACCTAAACCCCTAAACCCTAAACTGTAAACGCTAAACCCTAAAACCCTAAACCCTAAACCCTAAAACCTAAACCCCAAGCCCTTAAACCCTAAACCTTAAACTTGAACCCCTAAACCCTAAACTCTAAAACCCCAAACCCTAAACCCTAAACCCTAAACCCTAAAACCCTGAACCCTGAACCCTGAACCCGAACACGAACCCCTAAACCCTAAACCCTAAAACCCCAAACCCCAAACTCCAAGCCCTTAAACACTAAACCCTAAACCCTAAAACCCTAAACCCTGAACCCTGAACCCTGAACCCTGAACCCCAAACCCCAACCCAAACTTGTAAACCCTAAACCCTAAAATCTCAAACCCTAAGCCCTTAAACCCTAAACCCTAAAATCCCAAACCCTAATCCCTTAAACCCTAAACCCTAAACCCTAAACCCTAAACCCTAAACCCCAAACCCCAAACCCTCAACCCCAAACCCAAAACCCCAAACCCTAAACCCTAAAACCCCAAACCCCAAGCCCTTAAACCCTAAACCCTAAAACCCCAAATCCCAAGCCCTTAAACCCTAAACCCTAAACCCCTAAACCCTAAACCCGAAGCCCTTAAACCCTAAACCCTAAACCCCAAACCCTGAACCGCAAACCCTGAACCCTGAACCCCAAAACCCTGAACCCTAAACCCTGAACCCTGAACCCTGAACCCTCAACCATGAACCTTGAACCCTGAAACCGTGAACCCTGAACCTTGAATCCTAAACCCTGAACCCTGAACCCTGAACCCTAAAACCCTGAACCCTGAACCCGGAACCCTGAAACCCTGAACCCTGAACCCTGAACCTTGAACCCTGAACCCTAAACCGTAAACCCTCAAACCGTAAATTGTAAACTCTAAACCCCTCAAACCCTCAACCCTCAACCCCAAACCCCAAACCCTAACCCCTAAACCCTAAACCCTAAAACCCCAACCCCAAGCCCTTAAACCTTAAACCCTTAACCCTAAACCCTATTCTTAAATGACATTTTCTTCAATTCAACGACTCCTTCTATTAGCAGATTTGAGGCACAACTATGGGCAACAACTTCACTTTAGTTTATGCTTGTTTGTTTCTCTACCATCTTGAGCAGGAAGTCAACAGAAGAATGCCTTCTCCAGAAATTAAGCTCTTCAAGTGCTTCATTGATGATGGTTGTATGGTTTAGTTTGGCTCTAAAGACAGATTGATCGAGTATTTAGATTGTTATAAGTCCATCTATCCTAATAATATTCATATTAATTCATGTATTTCTTCCACCAGTGTCAACTCGCTAGATGTCGTGCTTTTCAAAGGTCCTGATTTTCAAACCTCTGGAAAGCTTTCCACCAAGTGCTATCAGAAGCCTTTGAATGCTTATCAGCACATTCATTTCACTTCTTGGCACCCTCAACACCAGAAAGTGGCATTTGTAGTTAATGAACTACAAAGATACCTTCTTCGAGAACGCAGTCAGTCTGGTTTTTCAGAGCTTAGGAGATTATTCTATATTTGACTTCGGTCCAGAGGATATCCACCTAATTTTCTTCATGCATATTTTTCAAAGGTTCAGTGGCATTAGAGGGAAGCTCTCTTGTAGTAGGTTTATGCGCGAGGACCTCTTCATTATATAGGCCTCAAAAGGGCTCCCTTGGTGTTAAAGTTAGACTTCTGTGAAGCCACTCGATCTTTAAACCTTCGGGTAACCCTAAACCCTAAACTTTATGGAGATTTCCAGCGTTACCCTTTGTTGCAGCATATTCCTAAACCTCTGATCTGTGGAGAAATCCACGCAAGATTTGAACCTTCATTATGAACAGTTCAGATCCTCGGACTTCATATTTTCTCTCAGGAGAAGTTCTCAGATTCGATCTCTCCAGCCCCTTCAGGAAGATCTCATTTTAAAATTTTAAAATTTTTCACAACGGTTCTTTTTCTGACCATTATTTCTAAGCACATATTCTATATAAGGATAGTTTGTATTGGAAATTCTTTGTATCATTGATGAGTCCTTCAAGACGAAACTAGTTTGATAATATAAAGATATTTTCCTCTTTATTATGTTTTTCTTGCATAATATTTCTTAAGTGTCCTTATTTTCATATTGATTCGGACTCTTGTTTCTACATCATTACTGCTAGCCTTACTATCTGTTTATTTATAACCTTAAACCCTAAACCCTAAACCCTAAACTTTATGGAGATTTCCAGTGTTACCCTTTGTTGTAGCATATTCCTAAACCTCTTATCTGTTGGAGAAATCCACGCAAGCTTGGAACCTTCATTATGAGCAGTTCAGATCCTCGGACTTGATATTTTCTCTCAGGAGCAGTTCTCAGATTCGATCTCTCCGTCTTCTTCAGGAAGATCTCATTTTAAAATTTTAAAATTTTTCACAACGGTTCTTTTTCTCACCGTTATTTCTGAGCACATCTCCTATATAAGGACAGTTTGTATTGAAAATTCTTTATATCACTGATGAGTCCTTCATGAGGAAACTAGTTTGATAATATAAAAAACATTTCCTGTTTATTATGTTTTTTCTTGCATAATATTTCTTAAGTGTCCTTATTTTCATATTGATTCGGTCTCTTGTCTCTGCATCGTTACTGCTAGCCTTACTCTTTGTTTATTTTTAGCCCTATGCTTAGTCCATGGCGTACTTTTGGAAAGCTATCGATTGCAGTCTCAATATCGAAAATCGCCCCATCACTTTCTTGGTCAATGCTGCACACAGATGCTTAAGGTCCAGACTCTGCTTCTGCGAATGCTTTGATGGATAACATCATTACTGGGGTAGACGTTTCCAGTCACCTCAATGACGTAATTCAACCTCCGCAAGACCCTCCAACAGACCAGCCTGTTGTTGAGCATGTTGTCGAGCCAGCTCCAGAGTCTTCAAATGCTCACCATTTGCTGCCTGATAATGAACTTCCGCCCATGCCCAAATCATGGGTAGAATTTACTCATTTCACTATTAAAAATTTTCAAAAATCTTCAAAAATATTTCTTCGATCTCAGTCGCTTGTAGAAAAACTCGAAGCTCTAGAACAAGATGACCGCGTTATTCAAAGCCTTATGGTCAAAGCTCTAGGGCTTGTTGCTTATGACCCTGATGTTTCATTTACTCTCAAGTCTAGACTGGAAGATATCACTGCTCGCTACTGGAAAGAATGCCATGCATTCTATCTACATCAAGAAAGAACAATTGTTGCAAAAAATGAAGAAAATTTCCAAAGACTTTCTACAACATTTCACGATAATCTTCGTGAACTTGCAGCTCCTTTTGCCAGCGTTCAATGTTCTAGTTCTTCCGGTCCCATTTCTGGCCATTCAGTTGCTGATCAATGGGTAGCCCTTGCTATCACTTCATATAATCGTCAAGTTAACCAATTCCAAACAGAATTGGTTGAACGATGTGCTACTCGTTCTACTGCTCAATCTGCTCGGCATGAAGCTCGGGAGGAAATTGCTAAAAATGAAAATGACATTCCTCGTGAGGAAGCTATTTCTGTCTTGGTCCAAAGAGAAGTCGCGAAATCTCTTCAGGCTCAACAACAAAAACTTGATGCAACCCTAAAACCGCTTCAAGATCAACTAGCCTTCCTCATCAACTTGCAAATCAATGGTATAGCCTCCTCTGATCCCATAGCAGCTCCTCAACAATGATAGCCTCAACAACCAAGGCAATTGCGTTAGCCTCAGCTGCGCAGACAACCACACCAGCCTCACCGGAAACAGCAGCAGCCTCAGCAAGCACAACAACCTCTTTCAAAAAATGGGGTGAGTCGGGAACGCTATCGCGGAGGGAAGCAGAATTAGAATCTCATCACTTTATCTGTTGTTGGGCAATCAACCTCTCATCTAAACAAGCCTTTCCTGAACTATGGTTTAAATCCGAAGGCTGCGCCATTTTCTCCACAGCAGCCAAACAAGCCTCGAAATCGTGCCTGGTTTCAGGACAAAGGCAAAGCTCCTCAAATCTAAGAAGAAAGTGTCATCTGTACTAGTTGCCCTCTGTTAACCCTTTCTCATACTTGCTTCATTTGTTAGGTAAAATGACTCCCTCTAAGTTAGATCGTCGGATTAGCAATCTTGCTATCCACAATTTATCTTATGTTCATCTACCTTTTAGTCAAGTCAAATTTTTGGGTATGGGGCACAAGTACATTCCTAGGCCTCCCCCTATGGCCTTAGATGACATTTTAAAAGAATATGTTGTTTTTTCCAGACTTTGCAGGCTTAGGCAGTTCTTTAGACTTTCTGCTGAATATTCCTACAATCCTTTCAGATTGCCTAACCCTACTTGGGAACCCCCTATTAATGATCCTAATTTAAACAGGGCCCTTCTTTATGGCTTAAATATTCTGCATTCCAGACTGGCTTCTGTAGTCTTTTCCTTTAAACCGAGATTTTCTAGATCTCAATTTCTTGCTCTTAGAAGTCTTCGTCGCCTTCCAATTGTAATTAAACCTGCAGATAAGAATTTGGGCATTGCTATCATTGATAAAGACAGATATCTTGTCGAAGCTCATAGGCAACTATCTGATCCTAACATCTACAGATCAGTTGCAACAGTTCCATGGGGTGTTATCCGAGCCTCTTTCAGACATCTCCAGGCCAGATTCAGAAACCTGCTACTTGTCAACCAGTGGGAATATATTTTGCAAATTAAAATTCAGCATGTTAGATCCTGTACTCTATACTTCATTTGCAAAGTACAGAAAAATCCTCCTGTAGGTCGGCCAATCTGCTCATATAATGGTTTTATGTTAGAACCTCTTTCCAAGTTCTTACATCACAAACTCTTGAGCACTTTGCTTGCACAACCAAATCATCAGCCAGATTCTCTCACTCTTCTGCAAGTTATTGAAACAAAACGTTTTCCAGCAAATTATTTTCTTGTAACTTTTGATGTAGAGCCCCTTTATCCAATTATTCCTACGCAGGAAGGACTGCATGCTTTGCATGATATGCTCTCTCAAAACACGACAACCTTGTTTACTCCAGCAGACATTGATTTCTTGGTCAATGCTGCAGAACTAGTTCTTAGATGGAATTTTCTTCAATTCAACAGCTCCTATCAGCAGATTCGAGGCACAACTATGGGCAACAACTTCGTTGTAGTTTATGTCCGTCTTTTTCTCTACCATCTTGAGCAGGAAGTCAATAGAAGAACGCCTTATCCAGAAATTAAGCTCTTCAAGCACTTCATTGATGATGGTTGTATGGCTTGGTCGGGCTCTAAATACAGATTAATTGAGTATTTAGATTGTTATCAGTCCATCTATCCTGATAATATTCATATTACTTCATGTATTTCTCCACTAGTGTCAACTTGTTGGATGTCGTGCTTTTCAAAGGTCTTGATTTTCAAACCTATTGAAAGCTTCCCACCAAGTGCTATCAGAAGCCTTTGAATGCTTATCAGTACATTCCTCACTTATTGGCACCCTCGACATGAGAAAGTGGCATTTGTGGTTAATGCACTACAAATATACTTACTTTGAGAAAGCAGTCAGTCCGGTTTTTCAGATCTCATGAGATTATTCTTCAGGCATGTTTTTCAAAGGTTCAGTGGGATTAGAGGGAAGCTCTCTTGCAACATGTTTATGCGTGAGGACCTCTTCATTATTGTTACACAGTAATTTGTCACCGTTTGTCACCGTCCCTGTTACCCCTCTCCTACACCTTGGAGGACGCATTCCGGGACTTGTGAGAAGTGACAAGACTTGAAACCACTTGCATCATTCCCCTCTGAACATGAGCTTCACATGCCCTAAAGAGATCTCCTGCAGCTTGCCCATAAAAATAGCCCTTTTTACATTAGCGCGGGGCCACTGTGTTCTTCCCGTGCCAATGGGGAAAATCCTCTAAAAGGGGCGTGCTATTAGCGCTCTGTCCCAGAGTCGCAATCGCGCCAACCTATTTGGGCAAATTTTTTAACCAATAAACCTCCAAAAGTTCTCTACAATTCATTCACCAACTGCATCTATGTTAAGTGAGGATGGTTTGGCTTCAAATCTCCTTGAATGGGAAGTAGTTTGCCACCCTTCCATGGAAGTTTCCAAGTGATGAAGCCAAATCCATTATTGTTGTGATTGATCTTATCCCTTCCTCTTTCATCTATAAAATCTTGTCTCCATGCCTTGAGCAAGCTAGTGGTAATTATACTGGGGCTGAAAGAAAGATATCAAGAGATTAGAGTTGCAAGAGCCTTCTGTGTGTCCATAAGGCTTAACCTAAGTGAGGAGATCTTGTCACCAAAGAGAGAGAGGCTTGTCCCTCATCCCTTCAAGCTTTGCAAGACTTGTGTAGCTGAGCACCCAGCTAAAGGAGGACTTGACGTCAGGACGCTGGTTGTATTCTCCTTTGTTGATTATTAATAATAGATGACTATCATTATGGTTCCACTCTCATTGTTGTAATGGTTAATGTTGAGTTACGTCCTTCCTAACTGATGTATAATTGCATTTATTATATTTCACGCTTGTGTTTGTGTTGTTCTCTTTGTGTGCAGGTGTCCATTCACGAGGATAGTGGAGGACTGTGGCCGGCCAAGGCAAAGGAGCGTGGGCGACGTCTCTTCTACGAACAAAAGCGTTGGAATCCAAGTAGGTCTTCATCACCTATCTTTTATTTGCAATTAGGAACTTGCGTGGTAGCATTGTTTGATTGTTGCTAGACCCGTTCTGGGCTAGTAGGGATCGCCTCTATCCATAGAGGGGATTTACCTCTCCAACAACATGCATGCCCAACATTTCAGGTTTCAAAATTCTTCTAGATCTATGACTGTTTTCAGCAGACTCCCATGTCAACACTGTTCCTTCTGGTAACAACCTTTTCAAAATCTCTATCGTCTTGAAGCAAAGATTTCCTCTCTTTGTTAAATTGAAGTCATAAACAAGTATGTCAACATCCTCCAATTTTAATATGTCTGTGTGGCAACGATTTATATTTGTATCCTTTCTTTTTCTCTTTCCGCCATTTTTTTTATCAACTACCATCTCTGGCTTATACACACCATTGAATGGGTGTGTATTTGTGGCATACCAATGTACTTCAACACTTGTAACATCCTCATTTTCTGTAAATACCTTTATAACTTTAGCAACCTAGAATCGATAGCCATTGGGATCTCCATCTGCTAGCACTGCAATCATGTTAGGGTCCCACCCTAACCCCCTTATCTATGTAATGGGACCACGTCATAGTCAAGAGTCAATAAAGCACATATTAATAATTGTAAGTGGTTAATCCGCAATTAATAAAGGAACCACAGTTAGTTGCAAATGGGTCGTAGTATTAGATAGATGGTATTAGTAATATGCAGTATTGGCCCGTGGTATTACACGTAGGAGTCATATATAAAGGATAGAAACTCCCTGCGAGGAGCATCGTCTCTTATTTTTGTAATCGAGCTCTGCTCTACTATAGGTTTCCCCCTCGAAGAGGCAAGTGAACATTACTCTCTGAATAATAAAATCATTGCCATTCTGTGTTCTGGGTATCGTTTCTTCGCATATTCTGTGTTCTAGGTCTCTTTTCTTCGCATATTCTGTATTTGGGTATCATTTGTAGGTTAAGAGCATAACAAGTGGTATCAGAGCACTTTCCAAGGCCGGTTGGATCTCCATTTAGTAGCAAATTTTTTTTGGCTCGAGACGTGTTCCGACGTCTTTAAACCACGGGATCTATCGTTGAGCGCATAAATCTGCAGATTTGGGGAGGCCTGCACGCAAGAAATACAAGAGGTGGTCACGTCTGTTGGAATCCCTTGTAACCCTTGTGGTTACCCCTTCGAGTAGTAGCGTATTAGACAGAACCGCACACAGACTGTCTTCCACGTACCCTCTGGGTATATCAGAAGCCCCATAGGCTCCCTGAAAACCTCACCATAGATAAACCAGCGACCGTCTTGCGGCTACAGTACACCGAGAACAGCACTCGGAGAGATTACTCGCCCGTACGATAGGGTAGTCGGGTGGTACGGCTAAGGGTACGGTCGACCCTCCTAAGTTAGAGCCCTTAAACATTGGGCTGAGTACTACTGCCAGACTCTTATGTATATTGCGATCTGTAGCACCTGACACTCCTCAAGACCCTAGTTCCTTTTTAATCATCATCTCTTCCAGATCCGCTTGAGCAAAGGATTGCAGCAGCAACAGACATCAGTCCCAACCAGCCAGTTCTGATCTATTAGATTCATCAGATCTGCAGAAGCAGTCAATTCAGTCGTCCAGCGCTACTCGAGCCGCCATTCAGATCTCTCAGATCCACCAGACCAGAAGCGTTGTGAAGGGTTCCTATACTAGGGTATAATTGTCGCAACACTTTTGGCCGCATTGACATTTTGAGGATTTGGCAACTGCAGTATTGATCAAGAAGGAGTAAAACTCCGTTAGGAGTTAAAAAAAAAAAAGCCTGAGATCTTCCGGGACACTTATTGGTGATATAGCCCATTAAAATCAGGACGACGAGTTGAGCATGGTGGTACCATTCAATTAATTGGGAAAAAAAAATTTTGGCGGTCCCAATTTTTCATCAAGTTGGTGTATGGTAGCAACTAGAGCTCAAGCGATGGCCAATGAAAGGATGGACAAACTGGAAGAAACTGTGAACCAAATCCAAACTCACCTTAGCAGACTAGATCTGGATAGCATGAACACAACACTTAAAGGAGTCAGTCTCCAGCTAGAGAAATTGCAGGGAAAAGGCAAGGAGGATTTTATGTCAAACGACAAGGAGCAAGCCCACGAGGAGGGGTATAATGGCCATGAAGGCATTTACGGTGAATCTA
>APFE031102019.1:61140-79742 GCA_000404065.3 Pinus taeda
GGCAAAAGGTTTTGCACAGAAGGAAGGGGTCGATTACGAGGAAACTTTTGCCCCCACAGCAAAATGGGCCACCATCCAGACACTCTTTGCACTAGTAGCTCAAAAAGGTTGGAAAGTCCATCAAATGGATGTAAAAATTGCTTTCTTGAATGGAGATCTAAAAGAGAATGTTTTTATGTCCCAGCCTGAAGGATTTGCTGTGAAAGGACATGACCATAAAGTATGCAAACTTGTGAAGTCCTTGTATGGCCTCAAACAAGCACCACGAGCCTGGTATGAAAAGCTAACTGAGCATCTTCTGAAACTCAACTTCAATCATTTTGATCTTGATGATGCAACTTTATTTGTCAAGAAAGTTGGAAAAACAGTTTTATATCTTGTGGTATATGTAGATGATCTTTTAATGACAGGGAACAATGAAAGCTACATTGCATCCATAAAGAAGGAATTGGGGAAAAGTTTTGAAATGACTGATTTGGGCTATGTTCATTACTATCTTGGCATTGAAGTAACCAAACATCCAAAATCCATATTTCTTTCTCAAAAGAAATACATTGGAGATTTGTTAAACAGATTTGGCATGACAGAGTGCAATCCTCTTTCTACTCCAATGGAACAAAACTTAAAGCTCACATCTATTGAAGGAAAGGAATTTGAGGATGCAACAAAGTATAGACAGCTTGTAGGAAGTCTCATCTACCTCACTACTACCAGACCAGACATTTCATTTGCTGTTGGAATCCTCTCCAGGTTTATGCAAAAGCCTTGTGAGGGACATTGGTCTGCTGCAAAAAGAGTTCTAAGGTACTTGAAGGGAACTCAAGACCTTGGAATCAAGTATACACAGGTAGACGACTTCAGCTTGATTGGATACTCTGATTCAGACTTCGATGGAGACAAAGAAACTGGAGTATCTACTTCAGGATATGCTATGAGTCTTGGATCAGGAGCTGTCTCTTGGAGATCACGCAAACAATCAGTTCCAGCAGATTCCACAACAGAAGCAGAATACGTGGCAGCAGCTGAAGCAACAAAAGAAATTGTGTGGCTCAGAAAAATTCTTGAAGATTTGCAGGTGAAACAAGTACAATCAACTCCACTCATTATTGACAACACCTCTGCAATAAAGTTGGCCAAGAACCCAAAGTTTCATGATCGTACAAAGCATATCAATACTAAATATCATTTGATCCGACATCATGTTGAGGCCAAACAATCCATCTCCGCCATTGTTCCACAAATGAGCAAGTTGCAGACATCTTCACCAAAGCGCTTGGAAGAGAAAAGCTTGAAAGATTCAGAACGATGGTTGGACTCACCAACATCCCTTCAGATTAAGGGGGGGGAATGTTGACACCTAATCCTTAGTGATTGGGGGAATTGAATGTGAACAATCATCAAGAAGATGAACTGAACGATCACATTCATGTATATAATAGATAGCTGGCTAATTGAATAAACAAATCAATTTTCTGGAATTACTCCTAGCCTGATATAATTAAATAAATTTTAATTTTAATTATACCAACTTTTTATATAATTTTAATATACTTGAATATGTTTTTATATTTTATTTTAAGTACTTTAATTGTTTTAAAAAACAAAATCCAATCGCTAACAAATCACACACTATATTTTATTGAGTACATAACAGATTACATTTATAGTTTTAGATCGCCAACTTTTAGGTGATAATATCTGAGGAAGGTGGATCTATGACTCATAGACAACTCACACACATGAGGAAGTAACTACTTCTAGAATCACACCTAGGGACTCACAATGACAACTCACAACAACCTAAAACACATGGAAGCATTATTTCCAATACTCTCCCTTAATGCTTACATGTAACAAATATATAAAACACACATTACAACAATAACACCGATCTCTGTCATATCTGTCTGATATGGTCATCATTAGCACTCATATCGACTCTGAAATCTCATGGTTTCCACTTTTTTCTTCACCACACTTTCGAGCTTCCCACTTCATCCATTTAAGACATAACTGCTTCAGACCATCGTTGATGTACTTTGCGGAATTGGCACTTCTCAACCTCTTGGAGCGCAATGGGTCAGTCTCAATATTGAACCATACTATGTAACTACCACCATCTGTTGAATCCACAGTGCTTTGCAGCCTTCATCAATTATCTAGGATAACATTCTAGGTACAAAATGTCTTTAACAAACAATTCTACAACTTGACCTTGCATAAAATAACCTATATTGATGCTCGTAGAGCACGATGGGTCACACCAGCTTGACCTTATTAAGAACTACTTGTAACTAATGCTCCAAGAGCATGACATGTCACATTAGTCTATTGAATATTTGGCCTGTTCTTTTTGGTTCTGCATCATTTGATTTTCAACACTACACTTGCACAATAACACACAACATAATAAACTGCACCATAAAAAATTATAACAGCTTTTTTTTGTTTCTTTCACCATCTCCAAAGCATATCTTCCCACTACTAAGCTAAATATGGAGTTGATCAACTAAACCTTTATGACATTGGATACTTTCTTTAGCTGGTAGCGACTTGATTTCAATGTGATAACTTAAATTCACCCACTTTCACTTTTCTTAAATCAACATTGCATCAATTTATTAATACCAAATACTTCCACATCAAAATTATTATAATATATATATATATATATATATATTTATTATATATATTATATATATATATATATTATATATATTAAATGGCTTAATTTTAAAAGGAAAGACAGAGACTTTTTCCACATGAAAATCAACTTCCAAAAAAAAACCTTTCTCCACATGAGGACTTCCAAAAAAATAAACTTTTAAATTAATTGTGAGTTTGCAACAACAAGGGGCTCACGACAGGTGTTGACTCACAACACATATTCCTCTTAACGAGCCTTCAGCCCTGGGAACAACAATAGACAACTACAATTTGAGAGAGACCTGCGGCTCTACTTGAAGAAAAATTGGGCAACTCGCAGACGAAGCATTAACCATTGCCTCAATTTTAACACTTTTGACATATATCACTGGCCATTAAAACCCATTCACACCGGATCTCAAATCTAGATCCATGCAACATGTACAATTTGTGGGCACAATTTTGCAGATTTATGATATGACAATGTACACAATTTTTAAAAAACCATCCATGCATGAATTTAAATCCTTTGCAGTTTCAGGGCAGATAACCACAAACAAAACTTTACAGATAGCAGGATGACAAAAGGATCTAACAATGGTTAAGGAGATGCAAACAAACATATCTATAGATCTACACATAGGATCACAAATTTTTTTCACACTAAGCCACACTAATTTAATCAATTACTCTCATAGCTCTCACATCTTTCTTGGTCATCCCTTAAGGGAATAAAGTGAGAACCAACTTTGATACCATGTTAGAAAATTAGAGAGCAGAGAGAGATTGTGCACACAACAAATCACACACTATATTTTATCGAGCACATAAAAAATTACATATATAGTTGTAGATCACCAACTTCTTGATGATAAAATCCAAAGAAAGTGGATCTATGACTCATAGACAACTCAAATATATAGAGAAGTAACTACTTCTAGAATCACACCTATGGACTCACAACAACCTAAAACACATGGAAGCATTACTTCCAATATAAAAGGCCATATGACCAAAGTGGAAGTCCACTCCGTCCAGAGCAAATTGTGGTCAAGTTTTGTAGTTAAAAGTTGAGTTTATAAGATATAATCTTTGTAACTCCATAGGGTTGGAGTAGGAAGCTTGACTTTGAAGTAAGGTATGACTTTAGAGTAATTGTTTTAAAAAACCAAATCCAAACAATAACAAAAATGAATTTAACATAGACTTTCATATCTAAGATTTGTTTAAATAAATTAAAACCATTTAAAAGGCCATCAAAACAAAGTGGAACTCCACTTCCTCTAGATGAAATTATGAAACTATGAAACAAAGTTTTATAGTTAAAAATTGTGTTTGTAAGATATGATCTTTGTAACTCCCTAGGGTTGGAGTAGGAAGCTTGACTTTGAAGTAAGGTGTTGGCTTTAGAGGTTCAAGACAACCTAGTTTTTCTTGGTTCGACAAATATAATACATCAATTATATTGCGGTGTTCTGTCCATAAACTTATGGGCTAATCCAGAAATGGAAATTCGCTCTGCATTTGAAAATAAATTTAGAACCCGGGCCACAACATATTTAAAATAGTTCTAGAGAAAAAGAAAAGATCTAAGGGACCCGTAATCATATTTAAAATTGTTGATTACTATATCTAATAAAGAAAATCTCAGGGAAAATGTATGCATGATGATAAAGTTGTATATCTTAAATGTCTAAAAGGAAACAAACTTCAAAGTCACAAAGCCAACAATATTGAATTAATCTAATCATGTAATTGCTCCCAGTTGCAAGAGAATCTGACTCGGGCCTAAATGCATGGATTTTCTTTTTCTTTTCGACATTATCTTGTGCAACATTTTTCTACTCATATATAACTGTATCAGTTCTTTTATAGTCACTATTAATGGTATTTACAATAGTTTTATTGTTTAATGAACATGGTTGTTCAACCAATAAACAAAAAAAAACTAGTCTATGTTTTCAGCAACACAAGGTTATGCATGTGTTGATTAAAACAGTTTCTGAAGCCAAATACATTAAGGAAAATAGATAATCACTACACAGTGCATAATACATAAAATAAGAAACCGATGTAAAGCTTCTGGTTGGATTCACTGTATTCACAAACATGATAAGTGTTAGGTACCTATACTACTAGTGTAACCCCTTATTGTTATTAGTGCAACCCCCTTATTGTATTATTGTACCCATATAGTCCCCATGCTGTTATTATTGTGCCCCATAGAATCCCACTATTGTTATTTTTGTGCCCCTACAATATTATTGTTATGTAGGCTCTGATTGTATTGGGACCCCTTACACTCCTATATATAGAAAGGAGGTCTTGTCATTTGTATGATGCAACAATTGTTCATTTATGTAATGTAAAGGAGGTTGTCCCCTTAAAGAGGCTGATTTTGAAGTCGTTGATCTATCTTTTCTATCTTTTGTGAGCTTGTTTCAGAACATTTGGTTCTTGGGGGGACGCACCAAAGATATGAAAAATTGAAATGAGAAAAGAGGAGAACACACAATAACAAAACCACAAAGAAACTTTTTTAGGGGAAAAAATAATAATTGTAAATGCTACATTGTGGGGGACAATCCCTCCTTTTACAAATTGCATCTTGTTACTTATAGCCTCCTTTTGTTACAATACCATATGTAAATTCCATGGATGGGGAAATACCATGGGTGGATGAATACCATGGGTTGATGTCACTTACAATACCATGGGTGAATGAATAGGATGGATGGATGCCACTTACAATAACATGGGTCAATTCCATGGGTGGATGAATACCATGGGTGGATGCCACTTACAATACCATGGGTAAATTCCATGGGTGGATGAATACCATGGGTGGATGAATACCATGGGTGGATGTCATTTTTCATTTGGATCATTCCTCCTTTCTTAAGAAGCAATGGTCCCGATTGTGTGAAGTTCCCTCATGAGAAGCCTTTGTTTAATTTGAAGAACCACTGAAGAGAAGGGTTTTGTGTGGTTAACCCATAACCGTGATGAACAAAGATCCGAGGATAGAGATACCCTGTAATGCTTGTGACCAATTGTGATACTGACAGTGTGCGACCTAGCAAATGGACTTCGATGAAGTGTGGCTTTGTGGGTGACCCATAACCATGATAAACGAAGATCCGAGGATAGAGATACCATGTAATTCTTATGACCAACTGTGATACTAGCAGTGTGTGACCTAGCAAATGGACTTCAATGACAAGGATTTTGTGTGGTTGACCCATAACCGTGATGCTACTTGTTGATAAAATAGCAGATGCCTACATAGCCTGGGGTGGGAGGGCATGTCTCCAAAGAACCCAAGTCGGATGCTGCTATGCAGAAACTGATGAATGTGAAGCAAGTGCCTACTAAAGCGGGGTGGGAGGACACATCTCTAAGGGAACTCGCTCTGAATGATGCTCCAGATTTAAAATGGACATAACTCGATCAATATAACTCAGGATATTTATTATAACATGTTTTTGGAAACAGAATGACCATTCTGCATCTTCTCATATGTTTGAAATTCCTATCTAGACACTCTCGAAACTCAAATTCGCGCTGCAACTGTTCCTCCATAAAAAAGTTATGAAAAAATAGTTGATTTTAAATCAACGATATCTCCCTCATTCGAACTCCGATTCGACCAATTGTTTTTTTGAAAATGGGTGATTTTTTGAGAGGATCTCAGATCTACAATCAGTTTTCTGAAATTCTACACAAAAAATGCAAAAAAAAAAATGATAGGAGAGCCGTCGTCCACGAATTGTTGTTAGAAAAATTTCTGCAACATAGTTGATTTTAGATCAGCGATATTTCTCACATCTGAACTTCGATTTGGCTATTTTTTTTTTGAATTTGGATATTTTTTTCGCAAGGAATCCAGATCTATTATTTATTTTTGTAAATTTTTCACCAAATTTTTTATATTTGATCTGCACTCGCCACCCAAAAAATTCTTGCAAAAAAATGGAAAATAAAATAAAAAATTTCTTCTCACTTTGCCCAAGAAAGTGCTATGTGGAGGTCGTAGCACGTGCATGAAGTTTGTTGAATATTGCTACAAAACTTTGAAACTGAAATATGCGTCAAATCCTCATTCCCATGGAGCTGTAACTTGAATATGATACCACTGATCTGGATCTTCAGGGGAGGCCCCCAAGATCTAAAAAATTGAAATGGTTCTTGGGGGGAGGCACCCAAGATCTGAAAGATTGAAATGCCAGAAGAAAAGAGGAGAACACGCAATAACAAAACCACAAATAAACTTTTTTATTAAGACAAATAATAATTGTAAATGCTACATTGTGGAGGACAATCCCTCCTTTTACAAAATGCAACTTGTTACTTATAACCTTTTTTGGTTACAATATCACAGGTAAATTCCATGGGTGGGTAAATACCATGGGTTGATATCAGTTACAATACCATGGTTAAATTTCATGGGTGGATAAATACCATGGGTAAATGGATACCATGGATGGATGCCACTTACAATACCATGGGTGGATGAATACCATGGGTGGATGTTATTTTCCATTTGGATCATTTCTGCTTTTTTCTTCACCACACTTTCGAGCTTCCCACTTGATCCATTTAAGACATAACTACTTTAGACCATCATTGACGTACTTTGCAGGAATTGACGCTTCTCAACATCTTGGAGCACAATGGGTCAGTATCGATATTGAGCCATCCTATGGAACTACCACCATGTGTTGAATCCACAGTCCTCTGCAACCTTCATCAATTATCTAGGATATCATTATGGGTACAAAATGTCTTTAACAAACAATTCTACAACTTGACCTTGCATAAAATAACTTGTATTGATGCTCCCAGAGCACGACAGGTCATACCAGCTTGACCTTATTAAGAACTACCTGTAACTAATGCTCCAAGATCATGAAATGTCACATTAGTCTGTTCAATTGTTGGCCTTTTATTTGTGATTCTGCATCATCTGATTTACAACACTACACTTTCACAATAGCACACTAGAACATAATAATTTTTTAGATTTCAATGTGATAACTTAAATTCACCCACTTTGGATTTTCTTAAATTAACATTGCAACAATTTATTAATACCCAAATCCTTCCATAAGTCAAAAAAATATTATATATATGTCTTCATTTTAAAAGGAAAGATGAAGACTTTCTCTACATGAAAATAAACTTCCAAAAAAAAATCTTTCTCCACATGAAGACTTCCAAAAAAATTAACTTTTAAATTAATTGTGAGTTTACAATAACAAGGGGCTCACGACAGGTGTCGACTCACAACGCATATTCCTCTTAATGAGCCTTTAGCCCTGGGAACAACAATAGACAACTACAGTTTGAAAGAGACCTGCATCTTCGCTTGAAGAAAAATTAGGCAACTTGTCGGTGAAACATTAACCATTGCCTCAATTTTAACACTTTTGTCATATATCACTGGCCACCTAAAACCCCTCCACACTAGATATCAAATCTAGATCCATGCAGCGACATGTATAGTTCATGGGCACGATTTTGCAGATTTATGATACACAATTTTGACAAAACCATCCAGGCATGAATTTAACTCCTTTGCAGGTTCAGGGCAGATAACCACAAACAAAACTTTACAGATAGCATGATGACTGAAGGATCTGGTAATGCTTGAAGGCGTTGCAAACAAACAGATCTACAGATCTACACATAGGATCACAAAAAAAAAATCACACTAAGCTACACTAATTTAATCAATTACTCTAATAGCTCTCACATCTTTCCTGACCGTCCCTGGAGCGAATCAAGGGAGAACCAACTCTGATACCATGTTAGAAAATTAGAGAGTAGAGAGAGATTGTGCACACAACGAATCACACACTATATTTTATTGATCACATAACAACTTACATATATAGTCCCTTGAGGGAATCAAGTGAGAACCAACTCTGATACCATGTTAGAAAATTAGAGAGCAACAAAAGATTGTGCACACAACAAATCACACACTATATTTTATTGATCACATAACAAATTACATATATAGTTCTAGGTCACCAACTTCTAGATGATAAAATCGGAAGAAGGTGGATCTATGACTCATAGACAACTCACATATATAGAGAAGTAACTACTTCGAGAATTACACCTACGGACTCACAATGACAACTCACAATAACCTTAAACACATGGAAACATTACTTCCAATATAAAAGGCAGTATGACCAAAGTGGAAGTCCACTCCACTTTGTAACTCCCTGGGGTTGGAGTAGGAAGCTTGACTTTGAAACTAAGGTGCGGTTTTAGACTAACAAAAATGAATTTAACATAGACTTTCATATCTAAGATTTGCTTAGATAAATTAAAACCGTTTAAAGGGCCATCGGAACAAAGTGGAACTCCACTTCCTCCGGATCAAACTGTGGTCAAGTTTTATAGTTAAAGACTGCGTTTGTAAGATATGATCTTTGTAACTCCCTAGGGTTGGAGTAGGAAGCTTGACTTTGAAGTAAGTTGCCGGCTTTAGATGTTCGAGACAACCCAGTTTTTCTTGGTTCAACCAAGATAATACATCAATTATATTGCGGTGTTCTGCCCACAAACTTATGGGCTAATCCAAAAATGGAAATCCACCCTGCTTTTGAAAATAAATTTAGAACCTGTGTCGCGACCCGCAATCATATCTAATAAAGAAAATCTCAGGGAAAATGTACGCATGATGATAAAGTTGTATATCTTAAATGGCTAAAAGGCAGCAAACTTCAAAGTCACAAAACCAACAATATTGAATTAACCTAATTATGTAACTGCTCGCAGTTGCAAGAGAATCTGACTCGGGCTGAAATGCATGGATTTGCTTTTGCTTTTGTATCAGTTCTTTTATACTCACTATATACGGACTTTACAATAGTTTTATTGTTTGTTGAACATGGTTGTTCAACCAATAAACAAAAACAAACTAGTCACAAGGTTATGCATGTGTTGATTAACACAGTTTCCGATGCCAAATACATTAAGGAAAAATAAATAATCACTACACAGTGCATAATACATAAAATAAGAAACCAGTGTAAAGCTTCTGGCTGGATTCACTGTATTCACAGACATGATAAGACCTTTCAAATCCTCGTTACTGTTCAACCAAGGAATGATGTGAAATGGAATGCCCCAGAGTTTCTTCATAATCACATTTAAAATTCTCCCTCACTCAAGCATTAATACCTAACAAACTTGACTGGATTTGGTCGAAAACCTCAAGAATAACAGGATGATACTCCTCGGAATTTAGGGAAACATAGCAACGCACAAGCTCTTGAAGGTCCTTGGATTCAAGGATTTCATTTTTGAGGATCATTTCTAGCATAGATTCTCTGAAGTCTCTGCGTGGATCATACGAGCACTTAACAATAGCAAAACTATCTGAGATTCTTCTTTGAGCATCAGTCGGCACTGGAGCTTTCGGCTCCGCTGACCTCCGATATCCACGTCTTAGTCTTGGGCTTCCATGATCAATTTTTGAACGATTATTCGATACAGAATTTCCTTTGCCATGAAGGGGTTTCGGCCTTGGCTCTACTTCCTTAATTTCGGTTTCCGTATCTGAATCAACAGCAGTTGAGGTTTGTGTCGTGGATTTGTAGAACGATTCAGAGCACGAATTGTAGTCATCCAGCACGATTTGATCACTTTCTGCATGGTTACTGGATTTTCCATATAATTCTAGTGACTTCGGAAAAACATTTTCAATTTTATTGAAACCAACAGACTCCATACCATCTCTACAAGCTCTTGGATACTGCATTAGACTCTGATGATCGTGATCATACCTATGATGATTCATCAGCTTCTTACAACCTTTTGCTCGAATCATTTCGCCGAGCTTAGCCTGTGCCCGCGCATGGGAATTAATCCTGTGATCGTCTCGTCTTCTGAATAAGGTAGCCGCACTCTCCTTCAGGTCGTCCACGGTCGAAGGTAAGTTGAACTTCATACCCAAAACCATACTGTTGTAATCAGGACATTTATTTAGGAATGGAACTTGAATAGTACTGTCTTCAGGAACATCATCTTCGGTTGATAAACCCACGTCACACAAGCTATCTGCGTCGGCTTCAATGGACGAGAAACTGAGTCTACAGCTGCAGCAAAACGCAGAACACTTACTTCCATGACCCCTCTTCGAAGCCGGATCCTCCATTGCTTCGTAAACCTCCTTCTTCAACTCTTCAAAATCACCAGAATCCTCTCTTGTTAGCACATTGTATAGTGTGGCTTTCTCTACAGTGTCGAAACTTTTCGGCACGTAAGAGACCCGGGATTTATATGGATCTAAGCTAATTTTATTCGTTTTCTCGGCGGCTTGTAGGCATTTTCTCCGGAAATCTCCGGGAAAATTCTGGCTACAATTTCTGTCGAGTTTCTGTGTTTTCACAACATCAGAAGCCTTCTTCAAGACAATACGTTCTCTATTCGACCCCACATACGGTCTAGACGTTATTCTAGTTCTGCAGCTACACCCTGCCGAAATTCTTGCTTCGACTAACGTACTCAAAGATCGATGACTTTTACCTGATTTGCCATTGATTCTTCCCTTTGATTCAATCCGAATCCCTTCTTTTTGCCTTTTCTTTGCTTCAGGAATGTGAATGTCTGAAACAACCCTGTAGGTTAAGATAGGAGGAGCATAAACCCGCTCTGAAAATTTCTGAGAAGAGGCAAACTTGTAGAAATCACTCCTCGGCAAGTTAATTGAGCGCTGAATATCTATTGCAATTGGGTTGTCCTCGAGATGAAGAGGCCGCTGATTAGTTGTTCCGCCAATATCTCTGAGCTTGTAAAACCACCAATGTGGCATTACATGAGAAATTCTGAAACGTGATCTCCCCATCCTCTTCGAAAATTAAACCAGTAAACGGAACGGACATATATTGAATCTCAATCTGTCATGCGCGGAGAGCTTTCAAATTTCTCGAACTGTCAATCTCAGTTACGAACTTTAATTCTGCCTTGGATCGTTTCCGAACTTTAATTCTGCCTCGATCTTATAACACTGAAGTCCAAATTCAAATACTGTGAAATGGTAATCTTAATTGCGAAATTGCCAGTCTAACTCCGCTTTCAGTACATTCACTTCTATCCCGAAAACGAACGGCAAGGAAACACTTGGGCCCCTCAAAGTCTGGAGTATCTATATCAGATTCTCAAAAAAGAACTTACAGACCACTCCAAGATTCCACTAACGATGAGGCGTGATATCCTGAGCAGTGTGGGGACAAACCTGCAATAATTTGGCACAGATAGTTATGATGGCCTCAAATTGTAGCAATGGTATAGATATGCGTTACATTTCTTTAATAGTCAGGAAGCGTTAGAATTACAACACCGAATCATAGAAAGGTCGGAGGTGTCTTTTAGGGCGGAAGGATACCCTTCTTTTCAGTAGCGCTGAGTTTGTCAGAAGCACTGAAAACGGGTCAAATACAGCCTGCCTGGATTGCATGAGAGTGTCGAGTAGGGTGATTTCTGACATTCAACGGCCTTTGTCGTGATCACGACATTAAACGTTTTTTGTCACGCCATTTACTGCCGGAGATAAAGACACCCGTTGGATGCCGAAGTTTCTTCACGAGACCCACCCGTACGTTTTGGCGTTACATTGTTTTTAATCAGGATCGCAAGGAAAAAAAAAGTGTTTTAAGAGTGAGGTAAAGTGTTAATTTGATTGATTGATTTATTTGAAATTATAATAATATGAGTTGGTTAATTATTAATTTATTTTATAAAAAAAAGTTAAATTTATTTTGGATTATGGATAATTTATTATTATTAATGTTAATTGTAATTGGGAAATTATATCAAACAAAATTTCTGCATGTAGATATAGTTATGTTATATGGAGATTAATTTAGCGGTGTTACTTTAATTTTAAGCAAAATATTATTGGTTTAAATCTAGTCCGTGTATTTTATAACTTAAATATAATAAAGTAAAGAAATGATATTGTAAACATTTTATAAAGCATTTTTAAAAATAAGAAAAAATTTGACTTGCATGTAGATTTAATCGTGTATAAGGATATCTAGTTTTTCTTTAAAAAATTGGAGTTGAAGTTTGTGATCAATTAAAATTTTCAATGTGGATGCTAACTCTGCACATCAAGCAACTAGTGGAAATGAGGCTCATGTTGATTTGCAAGGTTCTAGTTGGGTATTTCACTCGGTTAAAGTTATTGGAGCATAGAACATAAAAATAACTGATCTTTAGGAGGGATCCCAATCTTGATCATATATGCGAGAACATGCAAGAATATTGACTATACTTAAGGGTTGTGGGGAAGTGTTTTATGGTATTTTTGAAGTTTTTTATTATAATTAGATTGTTTATATGAAGTCACATTATTGTAAAGATCTTTTGGAGTAAAGCATATGCTTTTGCATGGTTGTCTAAGATATGCATTTTAAGAGAAGGTCATGTTTATTATTCATGCATTTTAAGAGAAGGTCATGTTTATTATTCCTCCACGGTGATAAATAGTTCCCATGGGATAAGATATTATATTGTAATAAAGAGTAATATTATAATTATTATAAGTAGGTTCCTTAATTGTTGGAGGCATGTCTAAAAATCCAAGAGAAAGTTGTGTTTATTTTTCCTCTAAAGCTATAAATAACCAACTCCAACACATGCCACCCGGATATCGAGAGACCCCTATGAAAAATTAAGACCTACCATTTTATGGACAACCAATAGGTAATAGGTAATTTAAGATGGTCTAATTTTACTTAAATAATGATGGTTAAAAGGTGAACCCTTTAATTTATAATAATTTGATTACATTAATTTTAATTGAATATATACACAACTTAATGACATTAAGAATAATTAGATATATTTCATAGCTTAATGTTATATAGATGTTTTCATCTCTGTCACATAAGTAATAATGATTTAAAACAAAAATTATAATACTTAAAATGAATTAATAATAATTTATATGCTGATCATATTTATGTAAATGAAAATAAATATCTAATTAGTTTGATTTTATTCAATATGCATGGAATTATTTTCTTAAGGAATATTAACTTATGGCTAGAATGTTGGAACGAAGGAAATACTCAGAGGGGAGAGAGTGAATTAGTCATTTATAAATTTTAACAATTATTTAGTCAATTAAACACATTTAAAAATACAATAATGCATCAATTACATAAAGTTTGAACACGATATATTTACGTGGAAAACCATATAGGAGAAAACCACAATTTTTCTTTTAATTATAATGTAAATGCAAGCACCAAGATCAATTTACACTAGATTATGTAGGCACCAACCCCCTTTTCTTTGCAAGCACACACTTGTTGGAAGCACCAACTACGATTGTTTGTAGGCACCAACCCCTTGATCTTTACGTGAACCAACTTGAAGGAGACTCCAATCGTCTCATCTACAAGAACCTACTTGTTCTGCTTATCAAATTCCTTTTCATTCATTTTCAAACTTTAATCTAAAGAACCTTTTCATAAAATCATATAACCAACAAATTATCTTTTCAAATATACATAACTTATCTAATATTTTTTTTGCATCAACCTCTCCTTTTTTATTTTCCGATTCAAATAACTCTTTTCCAAATCACATGAACTTCTAATGGACATTAGTTCTTCTCTAAGAGAATTTTGTAATTAATGAATTAATTTTTCATATATGTGTTTTTTTATCTTATGCAACAACTCAAAATCTAAAAAAAAAATTGCTTACAACATCTTCCCAACAAGGAAGTTTTGGCGTTACATTTTTTTTAATCAGGATCGCAAGGAAAAAAAATGTTTTAATAGTGAGGTAAAGTGTTAATTTGATTGATTGATTTATTTGAAATTATAATAATATGAGTTGGTTAATTATTAATTTATTTTATACAGAAAAGTTAAATTTATTTTGGATTATGGATAATTTATTATTATTAATGTTAATTGGGAAATTATATCAAACAAAATTTCTGCATGTAGATATAGTTATGTTATATAGAGATTAATTTAGCGGTGTTACCTTAATTTTAAGCAAAATATTATTGGTCTAAATCTAGCCTGTGTATTTTATAACTTAAATATAATAAAGTAAAGAAATGATATTGTAAACACTTTATAAAGCATTTTTAAAAATAAGACAAAATTTGACTTGCATGTAGATTTAATCGTGTATAAGGATATCTAGTTTTTCTTTAAAGAATTGGAGTTGAAGTTTGTGATCAATTAAGGATATCTAGTTTTTCTTTAAAGAATTGGAGTTGAAGTTTGTGATCAATTAAAATTTTCAATGTGGATGCTAACTGTGCGCATCAAGCAACTAGTTGAAATGAGGCTCACGTTGATTTGCAAGGTTCTAGTTGGGTACCTCACTTGGTTAAAGTTATTGGAGCATAGAACATAAAAATAACTGATCTTTGGGAGGGATCCCAATCTTGATCATATATGCGAGAACATGCAAGAATATTGACTATACTTAAGGGTTGTGGGGAAGTGTTTTATGGTATTTTTAAAGTTTTTTATTATAATTAGATTGTTTATATGAAGTCACATTATTGTAAAGATCTTTTGGAGTAAAGCATAGGCTTTTGCATGGTTGTCTAAGATATGCATTCTAAGAGAAGGTCATGTTTATTATTCCTCCACGGTGATAAATAGTTCCCATGGGATAAGATATTATATTGTAATGAAGAGTAATATTATAATTATTATAAGCAGGTTCCTTAATTGTTGGAGGCATGTCTAAAAATCCAAGAGAAGGTTGTGTTTATTTTTCCTCTAAAGCGATAAATAACCAACCCCAACACATGCCACCCCAATATCGAGAGACCCCTATGAAAAATTAAGACCTACCATTTTATGGACAACCAATAGGTAATAGGTAATTTAAGATGGTCTAATTTTACTTAAATAATGATGGTTAAAAGGTGAACCCTTTAATTTATAATAATTTGATTACATTAATAATAATTGAATATATACACAACTTAATGACATTAAGAATAATTAGATATATTTCATAACTTAATGTTATAGAGATGTTTTCATCTTTGTCACATAAGTAATAATGATTTAAAACAAAAATTATAATACTTACAATGAATTAATAATAATTTATATGCCGATCACATTTATGTAAATGAAAATAAATATCTAATTAGTTTGATTTTACTCAATATGTATGGAATTATTTTCTTAAGGAATATTAACTTATGGCTAGAATGTTGGAACGAAGGAAATACTCAGAGGGGAGAGAGTGAATTAGTCATTTATAAATTTTAACAATTATTTAGTCAATTAAACACATTTAAAAATACAATGATGCAGCAATTACATAAAGTTTGAACACGAGATATTTACGTGGAAAACCATATAGGAGAAACCACAAGTTTTCTTTTAATTATAATGTAAATGCAAGCACCAAGATCAATTTACACTAGATTATGTAGGCACGGACCCCCTTTTCTTTGCAAGCAAACACTTGTTGGAAGCACCAACTACGATTGTTTGTAGGCACCAACCCCTTGATCTTTACGTGAACCAACTTGAAGGAGACTCCAATTGTCTCATCTACAAGAACCTACTTGTTCTGCTTATCAAATTCTTTTTCATTCATTTTCAAACTTTAATCTAAGGAACCTTTTCATAAAATCATATAACCTAAAAATTAATTTTTCAAATATGCATGACTTATCTAATATTTTCTTTGCATCAACCTCTCCTTTTTTATCCTCCGATTCAAATAACTCTTTTCCAAATCACATGAACTTCCTATCAAATTGGCTAATGGACATTAGTTCTTCTCTAAGAGAATTTTGTAATTAATGAATTAATTTTTCATATATGTGTTTTTTATCTTATGCAACAACTCAAAATCTAAAAAAAGAAATTGCTTACAACATCTTCCCAACACATGTCTACATGCTCTAACTCCAATCTACTAAATCTAGCAGTCAGATTTGTTGGAAACTAAAAAATACTTTTGGGGGGCGAGAGAGTGGGCGGGGGAGCAGGCGCGAATTAATATTTTTAAACTTTTAATAATTATTTAGCCACTTAAACATATTTAGCAAAGAAACAATGCACCAATCAAATAAAGTTCGAACACAAGATATTTACAAGGAAACCCATATGAGAGAACGAAAAATTCCTTTTGATTATAATGTAAATGCAAGCACCAACTCCAAATTACATCAAATTATGTAGGCACCAACCTACAAGAAGCTCCAACCCCATTTTCTTCACAAGCACTCACTTTCTAAAGCACCAACTCCCCGATATTTACAGGCACCAACTTGAAGAAGACTCCAATCCCTTAATCTGCATGCACCTACTTTCTTAGCTTATCAAATCCCTTATTTCATACATTTTCAGACTTAGATCTAATGTCCCTTTCATTAAAATATCACTACACAAACATTTAATTCTCAAATTTGTTAATCTTTTCTTTGCAACAACCTTTGTTCCTTTGATTCTTTGATACAATTAATGTTCCACTCAGTTCCAACTTCTCATACGTTGATATGCTTTTCAATTGAAATTATTTTTTGCAATTAAAATTTTAATGCTTCATATATCCAACAATCAAATGCACAATGACTTCAAAACTCAATTGACCTTCACATAAAACACATTTCTACAACTCTAACCCATATCTAATTCACTTCTTTTGACAACTTAACTTCCTATTAATCCTCATTCTTTTTTAACGTCATCAAGATTCTATGTGTCTACAACTACTTTTTCTCTTCGTTTTGCATGAGAAAAACTACATCTCACATTGTTTTCCTACATTTTATAGATGAAATACTTTATTTTGTCCCTTGCAAACTTTAATACTTTAATTAAAATTTGGCACTCCTTGCCACCAACTCTCCAATTTTCAGCCACTCGTGTTTAGCTCCTTTTCGCATGAAAATTGTTGATTTTCTAGTGCTAATTAGAAAAGCAAGAATGTCTACATCTAGTAATTACTTCCAATGATATATGACTTTAGCAAATCCCAATAAATCATTTAGCAATTACATAGAAAATTCAACTAGTTAAACATTGATTATCTCATAAATTCGAATTGTTGAAAATGAAGCAAGAAAATCACAATTTGACTTTTCCTTGGTCAAAATAGAGAAAATTTGAATGTCTATTTCAGAAGAAATCTTGGAGGTAGTTAACTGAAGTGACATGGAACTTGTCGCTCAGTTAACTCAGTTAATTCGAGTTGGGGAAGCTTGAGTTCAATTCAGTATGATTGATTGCTAATTTGTAGCAAAATATTTTAGTTAATTTGAGTTATTGTCAGTTAATCTAATTCTAACTATCAGAATAACTAGTGGAGGTCAAGTTGTGGAAGTGGAACTTCAACAACACTCAGTGATCAACCAGTTAACTAAACAATCAACCCAAACTAATTGTTTCATGCAGAGAATTCAAGTTACCCAGTTGAGATGGAGATTTGAAGGTAGTGTACTATGAGTTGTAGCATATTCCAATTTGTACAAGTGATGCATGTAGTTAGAGGAAGGATCTAGAGGAATTGTGTAATTCAATAGTGGGAAATTCCTAAATAATAGGGGCTAATTTCTTGGAGGAACAACGCAAGGAAATAGAAGCTTAGAGGGCTTGAATATTGCCTAAGTGTTGGCTAGAGTCAGTCATTCAGGTAGAGGGATAGACTATACACTTTCAAGGTGTGTTCATACTTGAGCAAGATTTTGTATTTCATCTCTATTATCTGATTAATGCAATCCAAATAGGAAGGGGTTTTGAGCAATTTCTTTCCCCTAGATAAATATATGTGAACATGTGATGTTTCCTTTTGCATGTCTATGATTTGTGTTCTAGATGTTGAATTAATTTCCGCAAATCAATAGAGTAGCTTCAAGTCTTGTGATTTAGTAAATTTCATGAGAGAGAGAGGGAGAGCGGGGAGGGGGAGGGAGAGGGAGAGGGAGA
>APFE031102019.1:95305-115138 GCA_000404065.3 Pinus taeda
TCATCCAAGAATTGTTCATTTATGTAATGTAAAGGAGGTTTCCCCCTTGAAGAGGTTGAATTCTAAGGCGTTGATCTACATTTTCTATCTTTTCTTGAGCTGGTTTCATAACAGCCGAGACTCTGTAAGCAAATGCAGTTCTACTGGAAGAGATCCGGATTCTGTGTATGAGAATGGAAACAATTGAGATTGCTCAGAGATGACCACCTGATGAAGGAGATGATAGTTCTTCAGAAGAATTTTCTGTGGAGGAAGGAGATTAAGAAAATTAAACTACTAAAGTCATCAAGGTGTTGGTGAAAGTAGGAGGAAAAGCAAAGATGGAAATTCCTATGTATGAAGGGAGTCTCAATACAGAAGAGCTAATGGATTGGATCAATTCATTGGACAAATATTTTGACTATGAAGAGGAAACTGATGACAAAAAGAAGGTGAAATTTGCAGTTACCAGATTGAAGGGTCATGCATCTATTTGGTGGGATGAACTACAGACATCTAGAGCGAGGAAAGGAAAGTCCAATATCAAGCAATGGGATGAAATGGTAAGTAAAATGAAAGCCAAATTTATGCCTAAATATTATCAATTAAATCTTTTTAAACAATTGCAGAATTTAAGGCAAAAAGGAATGTCTATTAGGGAATACACAGAAGATTTTTATAGATTGAGTATTAGAGCAGGACATGCAGATGATGACATCGAGAAGGTAGCTAGATATATCAATGGCTTAAGGTATGACATCTAGGATGAGATCAGCTTGTTGAGTCTAAAGACTATTGAGGATGCCTATTAAGAAAGTTTGAAGGCAGAAGAGAAGATATTGAGGAAACAGAGTCAAAGGAACAGAGGAAGAAGCTTAGTAAGAGGTAGAGGAATTACCAGACCAAGGGGAAAACAATATCAGAATGAAGCAGGAAGCTCAAGTAGTAGACCACCACAGAGGGGAGATTTTAACAGAGGAAGATTTGCACCCATAGGAAGAGGCTGAGGAAGAGATGTTCGGTGTTATATATGTGGAGAATGGTGACATGTGTCGCGGGATTGTCCTCATAATAAATCAACCACCTCTACTTATGGAAAAGGAAGAACCCCATGAAGTAGGAGAATCCCTGTTATTGAGAAGGACTTTGCTGAGGGCAGAGAAGGAGATTGAAGAACCAGCGTAGAGGATGAATTTATTTAGAACTACCTATAAATCAAAAGGTAAGTGTTGCAAAGTAATAATTGACAGTGGAAGTACTAACAATCTTGTTTCTACAGAGATGGTGGACAAGCTCAAACTAGCAAAGATAATGAACCCTACTCCTTACAAAGTACCATGGTTATAGAAAGGACATTAGATTATTGTGACAGAACAATGCAAGGTGGAGATACAAATTGGTATGTATAAAGATGTGATATTATGTGATGTAATGCCCATGGATGTATGCCATGTATTGTTGGGAAGATCGTGGCAATTTGATCGAAAATCTATTCATGATGGAAGGAGAAACACTTATACTCTGGAGAAGGATGGAACTAAACATACATTGTTGCCATTGAAGGATGAAGCTGACAAAGGAGCACTTGGAAGTAGTATTATGCTGATAAGCGGGAAGGAGCTGCTATAGGAAGCAGTGAAGAACGAGGAGTTGCATTTTGCTATTGTGGGAAGACCAAAGGTAATTTTGACTTCCACAAGCTTGGATGATTTGCTTGAAGAAGTTAAAATGTTGTTAGATGATTTTGCTGATATTATTGTGGATGAGTTGCTGAATGCATTGTCACCGATTAGGAGTATTAGTCATCATATTGATCTAATACCAGGAGCAAGTTTGCAAATAAAGTAGCATACAGAATAACTCCTCAAGAGAATGCAGAAGTTGGAAGACAAGTGCAGGAGCTGATGGATAAGGGGCTAATCAGAGAAAGTCTTAGTCCATGTGTTGTACCAACAGTACTCAGTCCAAAGAAAGGAGGAGAATGGTGCATGTGCACAGATTCCAGAGCCATCAACAAGATCACAATCAGGTACATATTTCATTTGCCACACATGGATGATTTAATGGACTGTTTGAGTGGATCAAAATACTTTACTAAAATAGATTTGAAGAGTGGATATCATCAAATAAGAATCTGAGAAGGCGATGAGTGGAAGACTTCATTTAAAACAAACAGTGGGTTGTATGAGTGGTTAGTGATGCCTTTTGGACTCACTAATGCACCTAACACATTCATGAGATTAATGAATGAAGTCTTGAAGGAGTATGCATGCAAGTTTGTTATTTTTTTATCTTGATGGTATTCTAGTTTTTAGTAAAAGTAAAGAAGAACATCTAGAGCATCTTAAGTTGGTTCTAAGAACTCTGCAGAAAGAGAAACTACTGATAAACCTGAAGAAATGTAGTTTCATGAAGGAAGAACTGGTTTACTTGGGATTTGTAGTTTCTAAAGAAGGCTTGAAGATGGATCCAGAGAAAGTCCAAGCAATTTGGAACTGGCATATTCCCAGAAATATATTTGAGGTAAGAAGCTTCCATGGTCTTGCAAGTTTTTACAGAAAGTTTATCAAAGGCTTTAGTCAGATTTGTGCACCAATTCTTGAAACAATTAAGGATATCAATCAGCCATTCAAGTGGACAGAAGAAGTAGACATAAATTTTAAATTGATGAAGAAGAAAATCACAAAGAAACCAATTTTGGCTTTACCTGATTTTGAAAAGGTATTTCAAGTTGAAACAGATGCTAGTGGAGTTGCAGTTGGCTCATTTTTGAGTTAGGAACAGAGACCAATAACATAATTTAGTGAGAAATTGAATGAATCTAAGAAGAAGTATTCTTCTTATGATAAATAATTTTATGCTATTGTACAAGCCTTAAAGAAATGGAGACATTATTTGCTGCCAAAGGAATTCATATTGTATTTAGACAATCATGCCTTACAGTTCATCAATAACCAGCCAAAATTGAACTAGAAACATGCCAAGTGGGTAGAATTTTTGCAAAGCTTTACTTTTGTGATAAAACACAAGAGTGGTAAGTCAAATAAAGTTGCTGATGCATTGAGCAGGGTAAGTTTTATTGTGCAAGAATTCAAAGTGGGTGTTGTAGGATTTGAGGAAATGATTGAAATGTACAAGGATGATGCAGATTTCAAAGATATCTATACAACAGTTCAGAATCCAATAGTTCATAACAGAATTCAGTGGATGGATTATCTCATTCAAGGAGGCTTATTGTTTAAAAGCAACAAGTTGCGTATTCCCAAATTTTCTATGAGGGAAAAAATAATAAAGGAGAAACATAATGGAGGATTATCTGGTCACTTTGGACAAGATAAAACCTTTGCTTAGCTAAATGCTTTTTATTATTGGCCAAAAATGAAGACTGATGTTAAGAAATTTGTTGAGAAATGTAGGATATGTCAACATGCTAAAGGAAGGATTCAGAATACAGGATTGTACCAACCATTGCCAATACCAAATCGATCGTGGGATGCCGTTAGCATGGATTTTGTTTTGGGATTACCAAAAAACCAGAGAGGGAATGATTCTATTTATGTTCTGGTAGATAGATTTTCCAAGATGGCACATTTCATTGCTTGTAAGAAGACTAGTGATGCAACACAAATAGCTAATCTATTTTTTTTTTTTTTTTTTTCCAGAAATTGTAAGATTACATGGATTGCCTGTAAGTATTGTGTCTGACCAAGATACAAAGTTTGTAGGGCATTTCTGGAGAACTCTTTGGAAGAAATTGGGAGCTAACTTCAGTTTTAGTTCAGCATACCATCCTCAAACAGATGGACAGACTGAAGTAGTAAACAGGAGCTTGGGAAACATATTGAGAAGTTCAGTGTATCAAAATCCTAAGTAGTGGGATTTAGCACTAGCTCAAGCTGAATTTGCTTATAACGATACCCCAAACCAAAGTACTGGAATGAGTCCATTTCAGATTGTTTTTGGAATGAATCCAAGAGGTGTGTATGAGCTTAGAAATTTGGGTAAACAAGAGACAAGAAGTGCAAAAGCTGAAGAGTTTGCAGAACAGATGTAGAGATTACAAGAAGATGTCAAAGGAAGATTACAGGAAAGCATCAACAAATACAAACAGAGGGTAGATATGAAAAGAAGAGAGAAAGAATTCCAAGCGGGAGATTTAGTGATGGTGTATTTGAGAAAAGAAATATTTCTTGCTACGACTTACAATAAACTGAAAATGAAAAAGATAGGACCATGTAGAATTAAAATAAAGTTTTCAAGTAATGCTTATGAAATTGAGTTTTCAGAAGGGATTGGAATATCACCTATCTTTAATGTTGCAGATTTGTACCGATACAAAGAGGTAGAGATAGAGCTACAAGAGGAAACTATAGGAGATGAAGTTCAAACTGTGAACTAGGAAGAACAAATGCCAAAGACAGCTAAGAAAGAAGTGGAAGCTGTTTTGGAGAAAAGAGTCCAAAAGAACCAGAGGACAAACTTATTTCCAATATTTAGTCAAATGGAAAGGACAGCAAGTGGAGGATGCTAGCTGGTTGATAACTGTTACATAGCAATTTGTCACCGTCCCTGTTACCCCTCTCTCGCATCTTGGAGGACTCATTCTGGGACCTATGAGAAGAGACATGACCTGCAAACACTTGCATTGCATTCCCCTAAACATGAACTTCATTTTCCCTGAAGACATATCCTACTAAAAACCCTTAAAAATAGCCCTTTTTCCATTGGCGCGGTTCCATAGTGCAGCCCTCGTGCCAATGGGGGAAATCCTCCAAAGAGGGCGCGCCAGTTGGCGCTTTGTCACAGAGTCACACACACACCAACCATAATCAGTGGTGTTTTTTAACAAATAAACGGCGGAAGATTCATCGTAACAACTTCCTGGATTGAATATATCTTGAGTTGGGTGGTTTGGCTTCGGATTTCCATAGAGAGGAACTGGTTTGCCACCTCTCATGGAAGCTTCCTTGATGATAAAGCCAATCCCATGATTATTGTGGTTGATCCAAACTCCCCTTCCTCCATCTATAAAAGCTTGTCCATTTTCCTTGGCAAGCTAGTTCCAAAGATTTAGAATTGTCAAGTTTCCAAGAGCTTCATGCTGCAAGAGCCTTCTTCATCCCCATAAGGCTAAATCCAAGTAAGGAGATTCTTGTCCAATAACCAAAGAGAGAGACGCTTGTTTCTATTCCCAACAAGCTTTGCAAGACATGTGCTGCTGACTACCCAGCCAAAGGAGAATCTAGCGTCAGAACTATGGTTGTATTCTTCTTTGCTTATTATTAATAAACGACTATCGGTTATGGTTCCACTCTTATAGTTATTTGTGATGATGATGAGTTATATCCTTTCTGACTGATATATTGTTGCATATGCTGGATTTTATGTTTATGTTTGTGTCGTTTCTTGTATGTGCAGGTGTCCATTCACGAAGATCGTGGGGATCGTGATCTGTTGGAGCAAAGGAACGGGAGCGTCACCTCTTCTACAAGCACTAGCGTTGGAATCTAGGTAGGCCTTCATCACTGGTCTTTAATTTGCAATTAGGGACTTGCGTTGTAGCATTGTATGATTGTTGCTAGACCCGGTCTGGGCTAGTAGGGATCGCCTCTGTCCGCAGAGGGGATTTACCTCCTCAACAATTTGGTAACTCCGCTGGGGATCTTGTCTTGCCTTTTTGGTTGTTTCTTAGTTTTTACCTGCTTGGTTAGCCTTCTGGGTTGATTTCTTTTGCTGTTTCTCGCCTCTTGGTTTACCTGGTTATTGTTGGCCTAGCTTTGGATTTCTTATTTTTTATTTTTGCATAGCAAACTTGACTGGCGCGCTTTTATAGGGTTACAGTTGCGCCAATTGGTGCAAGTTGCTAATATACAACCCGCGCCAATCCTTAAAAGGCGCTAGTTGCAGCCCGACAGTCGCGCCAGGCCTGGGAACTTTTAAAGTTTGCTTGTTTTTAAGCCTTCTGAGCTTGGTCTTTGTTTTGGATACATTTTCTCAGCTGCTTGAGTGTGTTGGAGTCTTGTTTGAATGGTTTCAACCTTTACCCTCTGGTTGTCTGCCATCTTTTATCGATTTCATGTTTTTAGCCCTAGGGCATCTAGTGGCTTTGTGTGTCGAGACTTCCTCAGGGGTTTTGGTCTTCTATTGGTCCAGTCGACTTTCTGATTGCTCCCTTGCACTCGTTTAGTGGTTGTTAATCGTTTCATTGCATTGTTTGAGTGACCTACCTCTTTTTTCACTTGAACTCCGCTTTGTTTCGCTTTGGGCCTAGATTACACGGCTCATTTGTGTCTTTGGGACTTTTCTCGTTTTTGAAGGATTTCTTTGTGATTTAGGGATTGGCTTGTGCTTGCATTGAGTGGAATTTTCTTGTATTTACTCTTTCATTATCGATTCTCAAAGTTTGTTTAGTGCATCTTGCCATAAACATTAAAAAGAAAAACAAATCTCTTTTGCTTTTGATTAGTTAGTGTGAATTAGAGCTTTTTGTTGTTATGAATTTGAAGAAAAGTTTTTTTAATTTCCATTAGCTACATTGGAGATATTGTTTATTGTTATATGATCATTTTGTTTGTGTGAAAGCTCTCAACTCTCTCATAGTTACCATTCATCGAATGAAATGATATACTGTGGCATATAGCTTCATTTAGGAAATTTTGAGACATTACATACGATAAGGCTTGAAAACTGAAACATAATCCAAGATAAACTTTAAAATGAATTGAATGAATCTAACAACACATTGGAACATAACGCACATTGTTTTGAGGTCTAGGCTAGAGACGTGCTCCGACGTCGTTAAACCTAGTCACTTTTGTTTCCACTCAAGGTTGGGTGATTCCTCCTTCTGTGACTCAATAGTGGTCTAGTATGGAATTGTGCTCCCACGTACCATCGAGTATATGGGGAGACCCCACTAGGTTATCATCCTTTATCCATAGGAAGTCGTGTCTACTTCCTTATGACCCGTAACGCACCGAACACAACATTCGGGAAGATTGACTGCCGTACGGAAAGTCCTTGGTTTTCATACGATTGCCAAGGTGTATATGCAATTTTACGGATTGTCTGGTAAAACTTTTGCCTAGTTCTCTAGAGTAGTCACTTTTGATCCTTTTCAGACTCCCTAAAAGAAAAGGCTCATTTGAGCATTTGTCACTTCGGGCTCATTAAACATTCAAAGGTGACTAGAGTCATCTTTTTATCCTTTTCTCAACTCTTTAAAGATGAAAAGGTCAAGTTATGTCCTTATGTCTTAAAATTTATTCGGCCACATTCACATTTACCCTGTTAGATCTTGTTTACATTAGCTTGAGTAGGGTCCTTTCTCGTTAGTTTGCCTAGGATTTTTGAGTCGAATCATCCTGGTGGAATCATCGATCTCGTCTCCCATTCCAAGTGACCAAGCGTCTCCTTCTTCTGCTGCTCCTGAGACATTGGTTGGTAGTGGTACTCTCCTTGTTATTCCGAGTATCCAACCGCTAAACTCTCGCGCTCCAGAAGACGATTTTTACAATATCCATTGGAACCCTGTGTGGGAGCCTTCCAAAGAGGATACTCCTATCACTCCTCCTGGTGTTTTGGTCCCAATGTCTTCCTCTAATATGGATGACACATCCCCCATCGCGAGTGAAGCATCCATTGTGACAAGTGTTGAAACTCTGATCTTAGTGGAAACCCCACCCTTTAGTGTCACCCATCTCGGTGTCACGTTGCCCTTACGCTATAGGGATTTAAGGGATGTTATGGGTTCTAGGAACTCTTTTTCAGGTACCATGTGGGATCACAACATCACTCCCACTTCGGGATCTTTTATTCCTCAAATTCACAATACATCTATCACTTCAGTCCCGACTATTCCAACTGTCTGTGTAGCTTCTTCAGTACCTGTTGTTAGTGTCGTTATGGCATCCTCGATTGTGACCACTATTGCTAATCCGTCCCACGGTTTGGTAAATAGTGGCCAGTCGGTACCTACATCCGGAGTTGTCGATCCTACGCTTAGTGCCCGACCTTTTTTTGGTTCCATTCCAGTAGGGGGGCATACGATCAATATTTGCAAGTCGTCTAGAATCCGGGCTTGTAAGGTCCAGTTCGTTACTATGATCCCGTAGGGCATCATCTTTATCTTGGACCCTTGCCATCTCAGCCTGCGGTTGAGGTCTCAGTCCCGTTAAATGTTGCTTGGGGTACCACTCGTTACGGTGGTGGCCAAGCACCCTTTTCGGATCAAGGACTGCCTTATCAAGGACCACCTTATCAAGGACCACCTTATCAAGGTCAGCCGTCTTACATGCAGCCTTCCTATGGGCAGCAGTATTATGGACAATGTTATCCAGGGCAGCCTAGAGGCCCACAAGGACAACCCTTTCAGGGACAACCTTCAGCCTATGGTGGTCCATCTTTTACTTATCTTGGGCAACCCTCTGGAAATCCAGGACAACCTTATATGCAACAAGGACAACCTGGGGTCCAACAGGGATAACCTTTTGGTCAACCCTCTGGAAATCCAAGAAAACCTTATACACAACAAGGACAACCTGGGGTCCAGGAGGGATACCCTTCTGGGCAGGGTGGTCAGCGTTATGTACAACAAGGCCAACCCACTGTCCAGTTTGGTCAACCATATGGACAAGTTGGTCAACCTCAAATTCAATCAGGCCAACCAACTGTCCAGTCCGCTCAGCCATCTGGTCCATCAGGACAACCCTCGGTTGTGCAAGTACAACCCAAAACCCAACAAGCTCAACCTTCTAGATAGATGGGTCAATCCCAAGCTCAACCAGGGAAACCTTCTAGCCAGGTGGCTCAACCCCAATCTTCTCAAGGACATCTTTCTGGGCCTGTGCAACCGGGCATGCAAATGGTTTTTGCTTCTCAAGCTCCACCTGGTTTCCAGCCCCAGGCTGGGCCCCAGACCCACGCTGGTCTTCAAATGCAAGTTGGGTTTCAATCTCAACGCAGCCTGGCCCCCAGGCTCAGTATGGAGCCCAACAACCTTATGGTTTCCAGCAACCCCAGGGGCAAGCTCAGTTTGCCCCGTACCAAAATTATCAGCAAATGCAAGTGACTCCTTATCAGAATTACCAACAACAGTATGTTGCTCCTGTAGGTCAAGTTGGTAATCAATGGGGTGCTGGGGGGAAAATCCAGGGTCAACCGTCCAGTTATGGCTATAACCCCTATGGACAGAATCCCTACGGAAAGAATCCCTACGGATAGAACCCCTATGGGTCAGGTCCGTCCGGACAAAATCAATGGGGGCAACCAACAACTGGTTGGAACCCTAGTGCTACCCCTTACCCGTGGCCACAGATGTCCTTCAATCCTCAGTTACCCTTCTTAGCAACATTGGAACTGCCAGATGTGTCCAAATTGACTAATGATCATATTCCTCATAACCCATTCTGGCCACCAGTTCCAACCAAGATTCCCGGTGATTGTCCCAAATTCGATGGCAAAGCTAGAGAAGACCCCTAAGCCCACGTTATGAATTATCATCTTTGGTGTTCGTCAAATTCGTGGCTTGACGATTCAGTCCGGCTCCGCCTTTTTCAAAGGACTCTCACTGGCTCTGCTGCTAAGTGGTATTTTGAGCTAGCTCGTGGATCCTTTCAAGATTTTAACTCGTTGGCAATGGAATTTTTAACTCATTTTCAGTTGCCAATTTCGTATGATACAGGAACGCATCTCCTCACGTCTCTTAAATAGGATACGACCACGCACATCTCTGATCATATACATGAATGGTGATGGCGTCGTCGTTTGATTAAGTTCTAGATTCCTGATCAGCTCCTAACCGCTTGGTTTACAACCTCCTTTGTCCCTGCGATCGCACGGGACATTGCTATGGGGGCATGTGTAACTGAAGAGAAAGCTATTGCGCGTGCTTAGTACCTTGAATTGGTTTATTCTCGGTCCGGTACACTGTATGATTATTTTCCTGACGCCCCGAGGCCCGGAACGTCCAAAACTCCGCCAAAACCATCTGTTGACGGTGTCATTGGATCTGTAAATCTGTCCTCTAAGAAATCTTCCACGAACCCTGGGAAGCAAAAGTCGAATGCTTCGAACGAAAATACTTCTCAAGCTGTGTCTAATTTTGGTAATACTTCCGAGGTTAATGTCGTCCAGTCCACCACGACGGATAAATCCTCGAAAGGAAAAAGGAAGGGAAAAGGAAAAATAAAAGCTGATCAACCCAAGCAGGATTCCCCTAAACCTCTACCCGAGGAAGGAGCCAAATGTAAACCCAAGTATCCTTGTCTTATCTGTGACGAGGATCAGTACACTAAAGACTATCTAAGGCGGTCCGAAGTTAGACGTTTGTTGAAAGGTGCTCCCGGGACTCCTGCGGTGCTGAAAGAACCTTTCCCCTCGCAGCAAATGCAAATGGTGGCTGACCCATCCCAATCTTCTTCTCCCTTTGGTTCTCAAGTGTTCATGGTTGTAACGATTCCCGTTCACATTACTACTCGAGCAAAATAATATCCGTTACCTGCCCGTAAAGAGCCTGAGGTGCCCTCAAGTGCTCCTTCGCCCAGTTCTGGTCCACTCCATATCGAGAGACCTAGCGCTGAGATGCCTATTCGACCCCCTCCTAAAGGTGTACTCCAGAGATCTTCTTACAACGCTAATGCTCGTGCTGCTCAGCACTACAACATCGTTGAGGACTTAGCCTAGGCTCCATCAGCTATGTCCGCTCTAGAAGTTCTCCAGAGTTGCCCCCCCAGAGGAAGTCCTTGCTATCGGCCATCGGTGGCATCGACCGGACCGACTCAGATTTGATTACTTTTGATCTCGAGAGCCATGTACCGAGACTGCCTCACCAGATTTCCTTCCTTATCCAGGTCATCATCAATTCTAAAACAATTCATCGTACAGTTATTGATGAAGGCGCTTCAACTTGCATTATGTCTGTTGCTTGTTGGAAGGCTATTGGTTCTCCGACCTTGAGTTAGTGTCCTACAACCTTGGAAGCCTTTAACGGGAGAGAGTCTCGCCCTTACGGTATCCTCCATTGCTTGCCTATTACTTTGGAAGGGAAGACTGTCGAAGTGGAAGTTGAAGTAGTTGATGCTAATCTAACTTACAACCTCCTTCTGAGCTGAAGCTAGACGTATTCCATGCAAGCCGTGGCTTCATCTCTATTTCGTGTCATTCGTTTCCCTCATCAGGGGAAGATTGTCACAGTAGACCAGCTGTCTTTCTTCGCCTCCTCTTCCAAAGGCAACATGCGTTTTGTGGAGCATACCTCCATTCCATTAGAGAGTGTGGGAGCTGCGCTCTTTAAAGATCCTGCCCTCATGGGTGTCTTTTCACTCCCACCTCAAAACGTCGCTCCTATTAGTATGATTTCCGTTTGTTCTGGTTCCCCATTGCACACTGTCGCTACCCTTGGCCCCTTTGCCAAATGGGGCATTGATCATATAGTCGCTAACCCTCGCTCGGCCGGGGGGCATGGGCATATCATCGGTGCCGTTGATCATTTTACAAAATAGGCCGAGACGATGCCTACACTATCTAGGCCGGTCACATAGCGATGTAACTCGGTAAACCCCGAAATGGGCTTTACTTGAACAAATATCATGCGTACACTCTATTTTGTACATACGTGTGCTTTAGCAAGTGTGTTGTGTGTGCATGTTTTCATGTTTTTTGGCTTGGTGTGTCGGCGGGATTGCCGCTTATTGTGTCCTTTTGCTTCTTGTACAGATGTCTAGTTCGCCTTACATTGGTTTCGTCGATGGTGCCTCCCATAGTACACGCAACTTGTCTTCTGCGGCATGGGTGATCTACGATCCTCATGGTGAGCTAGTAGATCTTCAAGGGGTTTGTCCAGGTTGTACCATGAACAATGTTTCTGAGTATAGTGCTATGATTGAGTTACTGGCCGAGGCGATTAATCTCGGTATTCAAACATTGGTTGTGAACCTGGACTCTCAGCTTGTCATCCACCAGCTCAATGGGCGATATTCCGTCAGAGACCATCGGATTCTAAGGTTATATCTACGTGTTAAGTTGTTAGAAAGGGATTTTGATTTCATCACATATCAACATATTCCAAGACGATTTAATACGTTAACTGATGAATTAGCCAATTATGTATTAGACAGACATTTGCATAACATGTAATTAAAACAACATAAGAAGCATAAAAAACAAAATAAACCATAAGCATGTGTATATATATATGTCGAAATGTTTGCACATCATGCATTAAATAGATCAAAAATAATACATGTTCGTCTTAATACATCCGGAGACGACATGTCTCTCAAAAAATATGCATGAAAATAAAGCCTAGATGTCTAATCCCTATGGTGCTCATGATAGCACGTCATTGCATGCACTAGGCATCTCAAGAGATAGTGGATGCGACTGGGCACTCCCACTATATGTCTCTGATACGCTCGTGGGACATCCGCTAGCTGAGCATAATTCGGAATCCTCCGAGCAATACCCTCAAGGTTCTAGATCAGTTCTCCCCCTCGACACCCTCTTCCTGAGGGTCTGCTGCAAGATGGTTTCTTCGTGAGATAGGAGACATGCCGACTGCTTGCTTTGGGCCAACGTCTGCATACACATATAACCGTTGTTAGAGCAAACATGTATTAACAAAAAAATAAAAACACATAAAATCAAAAAGAGGTCATGCCTAGCTCCTCATCCCACTCGTCTCCCTCTGGCAGTGGGAGATCCGGGTCACCTGTGAAGTCAGTCCCTGCATATGGCCAATCCTCGACCACGATCAGCTGGCGATAGAGCCACCCAAAGAACTCTGGCCTCCAAGACATCTGTTGGCCTCCTCCCCCTCTGGGCATCAGTGCTGTCCAGTGAGCCATTCTCGGCTCTCGTGGCACCGGATTAGGTATGATGGCCCCTTGGCCTTGAAAGATTGGTAATCATACTAGAATGAACGTTACCAAAATAGAACCATAGCCAAACTGCTGCAGTGTGCCTCGCTTACTTTTTGTAAGCTGTCTCTTCATGTTTGCAGTCACTGCTATGGCCCAATCAAAGATAGTGGGATTCAGACACTCTGTGGCCAATATGAGTTGGTTTTTTGTTGCCTCGTGGGGTTCCTGCAACCCCGCAGCTCGTGTGATGGTAAATAACACCGCTTTGAGTGTTAGATCCCGAATGGTGGCAATATCCACCTTTGCACTCCCGGATCCGAATTGTGTCCCTGGGCACACCTGTTCCATCACCTCGGCCATCTTCTCACCAGATGGCCTGCTCCTTGTCAATATGGGCACTGGACCTCTACATGACAATCTCATGATGAAGTATATGTCAGATACATCTAGTTCCAACACTTGATCTCATATTCAGAACACTTGCTCGTGTTCGTCCCAAAGATTGATCAAGTACTGTAAGAGCTCATGTTGAGCTCATAAGTAAGGCGTCAGGAAGAATTTTTTCAGCCCGCAATTCCTGAGGGCATCCATGCAATCTTCATCTTCCATGGCCAATTCATCCACTCTATCATGCTCCCTTTCTTTCCATTGAACCACCATTTTGCTTGTTTGCCTGCATCCACATGGTCAAACAAACCCTGATTAGATCTTTGGTAAGCTAGGAAATGGATTCAAATCATTTAAAAATGTTGAAATTTTAAAAAAAAACGCGCTCGGCCATTGGCGCGACTTTTTTAAAACAATCATGCCCATTGGCGCAGGCCTTTGGAGTAAAAAGGCCCATTGGCATCGTGCCTGATACTCGTGCCAATGGGTGGGTCCCTAGTTTTTCAATTTCCCTCCATAGAGATCAAAGGAGTAAGCAAAACTTATTAAAAAATGGACTAAAATGGAGTATGAGGAAGCGCCTCTTACCTGGAACTGATGGTGCTCCAAATGGTCGCACGGATCTGTCACAATCGCTGCCCGAAGTTTGCACACCAAATGGACCACTGTTGCTCTCCAATGAGGTAAAAGTAAAAAGTAATTTTCGTTTTTACCATTTTGACATATTTATGGCTTTTTTTTAACTCAAAACAGGTTTTAAAAGTTATTTTTTATGAATATTTTAATATATTTTTGTCGAAAATGGGTTATGCACTTGTTTTTGTGCAGCGATAGGTTTTTATGCGATTTAGACGGTGAAACGAGTTGTATTTTATACTTTTTCGGACTCGGTAAATACACGAAAAATTCATTATGGCGTCATCTTTCAGCTCTTTTCTGACTCTCTAAATGTGAAAAGATCGCCGAGTTATTCCTCTTGACTCGTTAAACGTAAATAAGAGGTGGCCGTCTTTAAAACTCTTTTCCGACCGTGTAAAGACGAAAAGATCGCCGGGCCCTTGTCGTTTCAGGCTCGTTAGTTACGAAACAACGTGATTTCAGTTGCTTTTTTACTTTTTCAGGTCGAGGTCACTAATCATGAAAAGTAATCCTCAACCATAATGGTAGGGCGGTTTTTTCGAGCATTGTTTTATACTTTTTTGGGCTCGAGAGACACAACTTTACGAAAAAGGACACCCCTGGAGTTTACTTTTTCGCTGTCTTTTCAAACTCTCTAAACATGAAAAGACGCCAAGTTCTTCCTTTGTCAAACTCGTTAAAAATTAATGACATTGGATTCCGTCGAAATGACGCTTTACGCATATGCTATCCCCGTCAAGCTTGTTAATAAAAATAACTGGGTTACTCACCAGAAATGGTGGGGAAAATAAGAATCAGAATCATTGTCGTGTCGGCAGTATGTCGCTCTTGAACATGGCACTTGTCTGCATTTGTGTCTAGGTGGGGACATCCAATCTCATTTTTCACTTGCCTCCATGGGTTTGGGTGATCCTGTTTGACCTCTCATCTGCTCGTTGCCTTGTCACCATGACCTCTGATCATTTGATGTCAAATACTGCCAAGTCCACTGCTGTGCCGCTGATATGTTCAAGAGAAGTTGACCTCTACGAAATAATCAACCTCCCTCTAATAACTCCCATAATCCTGATTCACAAAAAACATTACCTTCCTCTGTCTCGCGTCGATGATGTGGGAAACACTATGGCCCACCTTCGATCGAGGTCGCTTCCTGTCGATTTCAGCTCATTATCCAGGAAGTCAACCTAGAGACTCCCTTCAGGTGCCTTGGAGCCTGCATGCCTCAATGGCAGGTTCTTCGTGTTCGACGCAAGGTTTTCATCATGGGCCTCCGATCGAATGATTCTACAGGTGTTCGACGCCGGCTCACTGATTTTCACGCCGTAGATTGTACCAATAGTACCTTGAGGGCCATTTTCATTATTGGTGGTACCTCTCGTGTTTGTTAACAGTTTTCATAATTGGTTGGTAATCAGATGGTGTTCCTGCATGTTCGACTTCGACTCCCATATTCGCATGCTTGAACTTGCACTTTGTTCAGGTCGAGATGGAGCGCAAGACCCTGGATTTTGTCTGTTGGGATCCAGGTTGCGATTTTGTGGATTATTATGATTCTTACATGACTCATTCACTGGATGGCTGTGACCATGCCTGAGTCTATTTATCGATCCTCACTGGATGGCTGCGTCCATACCTTGGATCTAGATTCTTATGTACTCTACTATGGATGGCTGTGCCCATACCACATATATCATGTACTTGAGATATCAGTTGTACTTCTCCATGCAGGTTTTCCGGCGGTAGTGTTTTCGGTTGGACATGTTCTTGTAAAGCATTTCACCCCTCTCTCTCTCGGGCCTCATGCTTTAGGGGGCATCTGTTACACAACAATTTGTCACCGTCCCTGTTACCCCTCTCCCGCATCTTGGAAGACTCATTTCGAGACCTATGAGAAGTGACATGACCTGCAAACACTTGCATTGCATTCCCCTGAACATGAACTTCATTTTCCCTGAAGACATCTCTTGCTAAAAACCCCTAAAAATAGCCCTTTTTCCATTGGCGCGGTTCCATAGTGCAGCCCTCGCACCAATGGGGGAAATCCTCCAAAGAGGGCACGCCAGTTGGCACTCTGTCACAGAGTCACACTCGTGCCAACCATAATCAGTGGTGTTTTTTAACAAATAAACATTGGAAGATTCATCCAACAACTTCCTGGACTAAATCTATCTTGAGTTGGGTGGTTTGGCTTTAGATTTCCATAGAGAGGAAGTGGTTTGCCACCTCTCATGGAAGCTTCCTTGATGATAAAGCCAATCCCATGATTATTATGGTTGATCCTAACTCCCCTTCCTCCATTTATAAAAGCTTGTACATTTTCCTTGGCAAGCTAGTTCTAGAGATTTAGAATTGTCAAGTTTCCAAGAGCTTCATCCTGCATGAGGCTTCTTCATCCCCATAAGGCTAAATCCAAGTAAGGAGATTCTTGTCCGATAACCAAAGAGAGAGAGGCTTGTTTCTATTCCCAACAAGCTTTGCAATACATGTGCTGTTGACTACCCAGCCAAAGGAGAATCTAGCGTCAGAACTATGGTTGTATTCTTCTTTGATTATTATTAATAAATGACTATCGGTTATGGTTCCACTCTTATTGTTATTTGTGATGATGAAGAGTTATATCATTTCTGACTGATATATAGTTGCATATGCTAGATTTTATGTTTGTGTTTGTGTCGTTTCTTGTATGTGCAGGTGTCCATTCACGGAGATCATAGGGATCGTGATCTGTCGGAGCAAAGGAATGGGAGCGTCACCTCTTCTACAAGAACTAGCGTTGGAATCCAGTTAGGCCTTCATCACTGGTCTTTAATTTGCAATTAGGAACTTGCGATGTAGCATTGTATGATTGTTGCTAGACCCGGTATGGGCTAGTAGGGACCGCCTCTGTCCGCAGAGGGGATTTACCTCCTCAACAATAACAACAGAATTGCAGAAGTATGGAGTAAGTCCTGAAAGTTTGAAGGATGATTCTTTTCTTCCCCACGAGTTTGATGCAGGAGCATCCGGACTTAGCCATCAATGTGAAAGTCTGTTCACATGTTGTGGCTAAAAAAGTTGAATTTCATTGACCTGATTGTTCAAAAATCAGTTTTACTGAGGGGGTTTGATATCTCAAGAAATGAGTTGTATTTCATTATTGTGATAAGTTAGAAATTGTCTTATTTTAGGTTCAAAGATAAGTTGTTAGCATAAGTGTGAGGTAGAGCCAGGAATTAGAAGATTTGTTGTTAGATTTATTAAAAATAGGGATTGATTTATTAGACACTGTTAGAGTGATATCCGATTGATAAAAGGAAGGAAAAATGTAATGAAAAAGGAGAGGATTGAGAGAGGATTGAGTGGAGCGAGAGCAGAATAGTGTGTGGATTGTATTTTGAGACATAGGTATTTATTTGTGTAATCAGGCCAAGGCCAAGACTCTGTAAGTTTTTATTGTGAATGAATAATATTGTGTGTATAATTGATCATCGACCTGCGGAAACCCTTGTTATGCTTGCAAATTCTCTGTATTCGGGACATAGTGATTATCCCTTTGCTTTTCTATGTTTGTGCCTAAATCACGGGATTAAAAGAAGTCTGAGGCATTTTGTTTAAATATCATTGTCGATGCGATTTAACCCACCGTCGGATCATCCATATCGGATCGGCAGAGTTTATTATATAGTTTTGGCCCCGCAAGTATAAAACCCAAGTTACACTAAAAATCGACGCAAAATGGAGTTGAGATTGGAATTTGGAACTAAAAATTTTATAGAAGGGGATCCATACTTTATCGGGTCTGTAAGGCTGATATCGGATTGTCGCATTCAAGCATAAGGAGTTTGGCCAAGAGGACATTGCGATTGCGATCGTGCGATTCAATCACAACTGTTGGATCGTGATCAACCACGACCGTTGGATCGTGGAAGCGGTCTCGCTACAGTGGACAATATTTCGGTTGCATTAAAGGTTGTAAGCTATTTTGAGGAGTCAGCATGTGATCCCATTGAATCGTCGACATGTAGTCAAGGAGGAGAGACAAAAACTGTTTATCGGGTGGTTAAACCCCAGCTCATTGTCTCGTCCGAAATCTCCAACAACTGTCAGATCTCACGGATCCAGATCTACGGTCATAGAGGATCAATGCGTTGAATTCTAGTGTACGACGAGCGTGTCGTTTAGAAAGGTAAATATCAATGTTTCGGCTTGTTTTTCAAAGCATTTCAGTTTAAAAGAAAAACAGTCGGGTTATAACTAAAAGGTGAACCGCGGGATGACTATTGGTGTTTCTGGTGTTCTGCTTCCGCCTGCGTTAGTTTTTGTGGAATATTATTAGCTTTTAGGGTTTTTCCTTTGTTCTTCTCAGCATACTCTATTTTCCTCTGTCTTTTTCTACTCTTTGAAGTTTGCTATGTTTCTTCTTCTTCATCAAGTATGATAACTATTTCTTTGAACTTAGGATTCGTTCTAGCTTTGAAATTCAATCTCAGTTTGTTAGTAGGAGGAGTGTGAGGTCTTTTTCCCTGAACCCTAACCTTTGTCTCAACTTTCTCATCCTTTGTTTCAACATTCTATTTTCCTTTTTTGCTTTTTGAGATTTTCTGTTTTGTTTCTTCTTCCTCTACCATAATTCTCTGTTGGCTTCTTTGGCTTCTCGTCTTCAACCTTTAACATCTCCAATGGCTGCACCGACCCATTTTCAATGCTCCAAGATCCATAAAAACCTTTACTGAACTTGAAATACCCTAACATAGGACTGTAAGAGAACTAGCAACCTTTCAGCATTGGAAAACTACAAATCCGGGTTTGCTGGAAAATCTGGTGTTAAGAAAAATAAGGCAAATTAGGGTTTGATTTAAAACGACTCAAATGGGCTCAAAAATGCTGGAAAATGTTAGATCATGTAGGAGGAGGACCACTATTTTACAAATCACCACTTGAGTGCTCAAAAAACATGGGTTAATGGTTTGGAAATCAAGTTTTAAATTTTTTCAAAAAGCGCTACGAAAATATTTCATAGCGCCAACCAAATTTTTACTATAGGTCAAATCAATAAGAAACTTTTTGCATAGACTTAGGGTTAGGTAAAAGAGTTGTAATGACACATTTCCCTAGTCTTATCAAACCTTATAATGAATACAATACCTCCCTTACATGATTACGACTTGCAAAAAGATAGACAGGCATCATTGTTTTGAAATGAAAGTTATGCAACTAAATCACAAATAGATATATCAACGACTTAAAAATTATCCTCTTCGAGGGGGAAACCTCCTTTAAATTAAATAAATGAAAAGTTATTGGATGATTAAAATGAAAAAACCTCCTTTCTATATAAAGGAGTCTAAGGGGTCACAATATAATAAGAGTTGACATAATAATAATAATATAAGGGCACAACAATAACAATAGTGGGCTTCTATGGGGCACAATAATAACAATATGGGGACTAAATGGGCACAACAATAACAATAAGGGGGCTACACTGATAATAACAATGTGGGAATACACTAGTATTATAGGGACCTAACATTCGCCTCTCCTTCAAAAAAGTGTTTCCCTCAACGCTTGAGTAGTTCTGGATGCTTATGTATAAAATTATCATCCTTTCATATGGAATCTTCAGCGGGTAAGTTCTTCCACTTGATGAGATATTCTGAAATTGATCGATTTTGTCACTGTCAAGTTCTTGTTTCCATGACTGCTTCAAGTTCCAATATGATTTTTCCTTCCTCTTCATGTTCTGGACATATTTTTTGAACTAGGAGCTTCTCACCTATAACCTTATTTAAGCATGAAACATGGAAAGCTGAGTGCACTCGGGAAGATGCAGGAAGCTCCAATTTGTATTCCATAGTACCAATCTTTTGCAACACTTTGTAAGGACCATAATACTTTGGTGATTATTTATTATACTTCTTAGCTTACGTGAACGACATTTGTTTGTATGGTTGTGTTGTGGTAAAAAACAGAACTTCCCCCCCCCCCC